>JAHLWZ010000864.1:54887-68264 GCA_020536535.1 Pelomyxa schiedti
GGATGTGACACTTACTCATAGCACGAGAGGGTTCCAAACAAACAGCTGGATATGTCAGACAAATTGCCCCAAGTGGCACTTGATTGGGAAATTCGTCCTGTGAGTAAAGGTGTCCCAAAGTTTCTTTGCCTCAGTGTGAGGAGCTCCAAAAACTCCTGCCAAATGGAAAGAGGTTTCCATTTTGTTAAGTCCAACAAATTTGGTTGGGTTTGCTCCTTTAAGTGCCAGTTAGCTTTCAGAAACCTTGATATTCATTGTGTAATAATTCATAACTTGCTTGATTTCCCGCTTACACTTCAGTGAAAGAAGGCATTTCTGAAGTGGTTACAGTTTCTTGTTCAGTTATACTTCAAAGCAGACACTTTGGGAAGCTGCTGAGTAACTTCATGGAGAGTCACGCCACATAATTTCCTTTTCCATTCTCCTTGAGGGAACTTGGGGAATACAAGTATGTGCTAATGCAGGTTCCCTTGCAGTTAATAGACTAAAACTTGTGACCTGTGTCCTAGGTCGTTAAACAATTGCACAATCCATTGTGCAATTTCTTCTGAGTGAAAGAGAAAACACATAGTGGAAAGAAAGAATCATAACCATCCCTTGGAATAATTTTGGAACAACAATCGTCAAAATATCCTATTGGCGTCTTTATTGTCGGGCAAATGCAGGTGCCCACTGGCACCTATGCCCAGAAGAATGATGAACGTAACTTGGATAGAGGGACCATGGGGATAGGGACCAGCAAAACCCAGCAGGAAGGCGCTCCCAGTGTGTGACGACCATCACTGGGCGCGTGGAGCCGTCTCCCCTACAAAGACAAGTAAGCACAGTTATAACTAGCAGGGAAAAAAAAAAAAAGATACATAGGAACACGGTTAAGAAATGCTCTGATTACGCCCACAGTATCGCCGGGATCAGGGGGCCCGCCAGTGGTGTAAAAAATGGTGTCGATGGGGGGAAGGCGCATTGGAACACTGAGTGCCATGTTTATTTTGATGGCATCGACGATGTGCCTGCGCCCCGGATCGTTGGGGACAGGGTTGACGAGCTCCTGGAGCGCCACAACTTCGAGAAGGCCGACGTAGTCCATGTGTTGTTGAGTGTTGTCCAATTGTTTTGTTGCCTTGTTGAGTTTTTTGTTTTCTTTTCCTCCTCCTTGTTAATACATCCGTGCTCTGAATTATGAGTAAGCAACAACCAATACAAATTAGGCTTTTTCCGACTGTTTCCCAAAGGGCTCCCTCTTTCATCAATCTTGTAGTTCTGTCCACTGGTAAAAGGCACAAGAGGCTCCTCGTTTGTCTTTGGTATCTGTGTGGCATAAGATAATATGTTTGCTGGGCCACAGAGCGAAGCCAGTTTTGCTTTGCTGTGCAGGTTTATGAATTCAATCGTGGGAAAACCGGGTAACTCAGGAGTCCCACGGCTCACATTCCGGGATGAAAATCGTTGAATCTTGTTCCAACTGAAACAATACATACAACACATACTCACGATTTATTCAATAACAGAAACACAGCTTTAATAATACTGCGAGGAAGCACATTGTTGCCACCATTTACGCTATCGTTGACTCAAAGGAATCGCTGACAACCCGTTGTCCTCCTCTTTGGTGCCTTTATTTCTAGAAAGAAATGAATTTGGAGATCTTACAGGTTAGACAAAAAGCAGGGCAGGGAAGTGGTGCAACGGTGGGAGCTGAATTTTCCTGGGTGCAAGTGGTGCCCCCACCACGAAGCTTTTACTCCAAATACAAAAGGAAAAAAAAAGGGAGTACTTCTCATGAACATGAGGTGGTAGGCACGAGGTATCGATATCGATGATGGAGCAGGTGGTGAGGATTTTCCAGTCACAGGCTGCAAGAAGACGCGCTTGGGGACAATTTTGCCGGGTTCAGCTGGGGTCAAAATCATCAATCAAAGGCGGAGTGCAAGTCCATGCACAACACTTCGCGAAGCCCGCCATCTCGACTGAGCACCAGCACAACTTCGTCCTCGTTCAAGAGCCCCACCTTCACCACTTGACCAACATTGATCACGACACTGAAATTGTATTTGCAACGAGTAAGGAGACCCACATGAAACACGGTGATGATAGGAGCAAAGTATGCCCCAAATTCCTCCCCACATATATGTCGGACTGCCGATGCTCCACGATATCTCCAAATTATCTCACCACGCCCGTCACCAAGTTGACAAACCAGCCATCCCCGAGGCATTGATGTGCACTTACCCCAACGCCGCATCCAAGCGGCGTGATTGACACACCAACGAAAGTAAGACAAGTGACGCCATCTCCAAAACCCCAAGGTGGCGTGCGGTGCGCGGCTTCGATAACGACGCGCCTGCATCGCCAACTTGCCGATCTCGTCGGCAGCTACGGCGACGGGGAGCACCCTGAGGGCGCTGAGCCCGGCGCACCGTGGGATCGCCGCAGCGCTATCAACGAATCAAGTTGGTCGCGGGCGGGCGAGGTCTTCGCGGAGCAACACGCGTGCGCCGTGATCCGCCTGCCGTTGTTGTTTGTTATCATATGTGCCTCCAGTGAAACGAAATAAATTGTGGGTAGGGTGTGTTGCCCCACTATTGGCGAGCTACGATTACTAAAATGACAGCCTTCCTGTCCGTTGATTTCGTTTGGTTTCGAGGAAATCAACAAATAACCGAAGACAAGGCAGATCTCGCTGCCAGACAGCCGTGGCTAGTAACAAGATCTTGTGAACGGGCTGTGTTGTAGCATTGCAACGCGTGGGCGTCGCAGTTGAATGTGTGTTCTTTTCCTCCGCACGTGTGAAACTGTTGCAAACGAGCCACTTGGGTGTTTTTTCTTTGGTTTTTTTCTCGTTGTCAAACCGTTAATGTCTAAGGCATCTCAATTAGAATCACTTCTGGGAACGATGTATGGGATCGTGCCATGGTACTACTGCCCTGAGGCCAGATTTAGTGTGTCTTGCTTATATTCGCCTTTTTTTTGATATTATTTTTCTTAATGTACTTACAGCAGAGATCAACTCACTGTTAAGAACCTAGAACTGGTATTCTCTCGTACTGTATTGGGTTCTGTCTAAATTTAGTGTTTAGATTTTCCTTGAAATACCCAACTAAACATTCCTTGCCCCAGTGAATCTGTGACTATTTTCCATTTCAAGGTGCATTGATTTGAAAACTTTTTTCCCACAACTAAATGTGCCTTAGGCAAAGATTACTACACTAAAAAATTGCACCAAATGGGATCAGCTTATTGAAGCACTTGCCTCTCACCTTATTGATAGGTACTCAACTTTTGTTTGGTTTCTTCTTCTCCTCACCTTTGTCTTAGATATGGTCTTACTGCAATATTACAGTGGTACTTTGAAGTATGCTAGGGCACACAGCACTTCCAGTTTTGTTTTCTCATACATCTAGGAACGAACCAAATTGTGGCTTCTGGTTTGGAACACAGGCAAACTACTTTGAGTTGTATCAAAACACTGCTTTGGCACTCACTCACAACAAGTCCGTCAATACTAACCTTCACGGTTTCCTTTTATTGTTGCTTTTTCCTGTGTAACTTAAGTGGATGCAATTTAGTTGGAGGTACTGCAACTTGCCAATCTGGTTGGATCACAGAAACAGATGAAGACCCCCTCCATCACGCCAACACTCCAGTCCTCCAACTTTTCCATCAAGCTCACCCATGGGGTGTTGCCTGGGATACTTAGATCATGCAGCTGTCACTAAATTCCGCTACACCAACTCCCTTGTGACAACCTGGGAATCCAATGCCTCTTAAAATCACTGACTTACAATCTTCCTTGAAAGCAAATGGCTACTGAGAACACACCCAAGTTCATGACTGAAGCATGTATGGACATCAGCCTTGGAATTCTTGATGTTGGGGTGTTTGTACCCTCTGTTTGTACACTGCTCCCACAGTCTCTCACTCAGATATTTTTCGATACAATTATGGTGAATGCATTGTGCCTTACATTTTTTTGGTGTGAAACACTCCTTATTTCCCTTTTATCTAATTCCGTACCTCCAGTTTGTGGCACTCTTGCTTACAGCTTCCTTGTCTTTTTGAAAGAGCCATCTTTTCTACTGTGAGGACAGTAATGATATAGTGATCATATTCTATCCCAAAGCAGCTGGCAAGGGCTAGACCAGATTCAAGAAGCCTAGTGTGGGTTGAAACCCAACTGGACAGCCAAATCCCAAGAGACATACCCCCCCTTCCCCGAAATCCCAACCAAAAGCACCTTGTATGGCACAAATAACTTAACCTGTGACTCCCGGTGGAGTGAGAGAAAGAATGAGGGAAAACCTTACTCAACAACTATAACAAGAAGCTCAACCCCAATCCCTCAATTAACAGAAACCAACATTGAAGCAGCTATCATTTCTTGCAAAATCAGTCCTGGTGCCTGATGGGATTTGCTTTGCAGCATACTGACCCTCTGAAAGCTCAACTATGCCATCCAAATCAGACTGGTTTCTTTGAAGGACGACTCGTCATCAACAACATTATGGCAGAATTATCCAACAACTAATACACCCTCAAACACCACAAAGATTTCCAAGGCCTGCCATAACTTAGATCAGAGTATCAATAACACACACATATCTTGGGACAATCATAGGGGTGTTCTAGATCACAAACCTCATGCAAAATACAGAAGCATTGCTCCAGAACGTTGAGCAGATGATTAACAAGGCCCAGCTCCAGACATTATACCCAAGGTCATTGGTCTCCAAAGGAAAATCGTGGCTACCACAATATTGGGACTGAATATTCCAAAATTTTAAGAGACATACCTCCTTCCCTGAATTCCCAACCCAATATGCAAATGCTGAACCTATTGCCAACAACCTAACTTGCAATAGTGCAGTACTCCAAACCCATAAATTCACCTATTTATCTAATCAAACTAAACTGTTGGAAGGATGATGTTCCTATTTATCAAGAACTTACAAATGGCTGACCTTAAAGGCAGTTGATTCTTATCCTTGTGGAGGGTATGAAAGATAAATACAATCTGGTTCATTCTACTGAAGCTCAGAGGAATTTCTACAGAGACCCTGGAATGTTGAAGTGTGTTGCAGGTTGATGTTTGTTGTTCTGTGATGCAAGTAGTGCATCTGTGCTCCTTGAGTGCCCATTTACCTTTGGTGCATTTTTTTGATGTATGTGTAATGTCCATTGGAATTAACATGCAATAGCACATTCTGGCTATGAGCATCACAGATGTGGTGTGTGTTGTGGGGGTTTAGTTGTTTCCCAGTTCAGAAACTGATGCAGATGTGTCTGTGAACTTGCTTGTCTGACTACCATAAATTCTGTTAACAGAATACTTGAGTTGCCAAATGACTTGAATTTCTCAGATAGGGTTCTAGTATATCAAACCAGTGATTCACTGTGCACAAAATGCTGTGGCGGCCAAATAGAGTTTCTGCTGATTACAGTAGGTGTCTGATTACACAAAAATTTCTTCATGTTTGTATGTGATGTGCAGACTTGGCATCATATTTGCTAGAAACTCCACACTCAATCTTGTGTGACGTTGAGTGCAAGACACAATTGTTGGGGGCTCTAGGTTCTTCTTTTCGTTGGCTGAGAGTCAAAAAATCTGACTCAGGATCAATTTAGGGAATTAGGATTGGGATTCTACTGTGACCACAATGAATAAAGAAGTGTGTTGTATGTTGTTCACAGGGACATGAGAAATAAAGAGAGCTATACTCCTCACAGATACAGCTTCCAAGAAAGGCTTAGAATATGTGGTATGGAAATACAAGTATTTTGGTGTTGACTTTTTGCCTAGTGGAATTTATGAATGGCTATCTAGTGTTTTGCAGTCTATGCAGGATAGACACAGAACATTTGAGATCAAATAATCAACATACTGGAAGTATTACCAAAGACCGGAAATTCACTTAGTGGTGACCCTCAACAAAAAAGAACCCGATATTATCTATCTGGATCCACACTGCAAGCAATATGGATCTTGATGTAGCTAGCCCTACAATCAAATTTAATTTAAATAATTTTTCACTAGACATACAAGGGGATATCGACCCCTCTTGCAATTGGCATTTCGTAAGCAACATATTATCGCGGCCCTGTTCAGGAACCTCTCGTGCATTTTACTTTGCCCCAGTTCCACGAAATCTGTCCCAACTTCGTATCTTATTGTCATACAGGTGAATCTATTTGCACCAATACCATCAAATTCCCAACTGAGAAAGAATTCTGGAACCATTGATCATTTGCACTACATATTAGATCAAGGGATCCTTGCTCCATTAAAGAACACACCATTTCTTTGTAAGAAATATTTCTGCTGTATCCTGAAGTCTTGACCCTTATCAATTCCGCTAAGTTCGACTTCCATGTGTTGGCTCACTTATGATGGCAAGTGATTGACCCATCTTCAGCCAGTCTTCTTTCCAATGCATTTCAGTAACCTGGGAATGGCGGGTCAGATCCTGCTGGGGGTTGCCACAGTGTAACACATCGATAGAAAAGAAAAGCTCAACCGATACAATACAATAAACAAAGGAGCCGCAGCGAAGCAAGGCCAATCAAGACCCTAGTCTGGTATGACTCTCACTCACAGTGTCATGGATTCTCATTTTATAATCTCTTCTTATTGCTGGCTCCATCACTACCGTGTCAGTCCAGCTTGAAAGGCTTTCTGACTCGTTTTCTGGGGCAGGTTGAATCTGCTGTTGGTTCGTCCTCATCATACTCTCCCTCATCATCTTCATGTGGTCCCAGGCTTGCACCTGCGGGACACTGGTGCACTCCCAGATGGGGCAAAAACTGCTTCCCTGATTTGTGAGTTTGGGTGCACAGACAGCTTGGTAAGCCTCTGTACCCACTTCTCATTTACCGGCATAACAAGATTCCAAGAGGAACAAAGTAATAAAGAATATGAAGTGGGGTCAGCTCACAGTGACTTGTTGCGGTTTTCGTCTTCGAATCTGCTCTCAATAACTTTTCGACATGCTGCTGGAGAAAAGCGTGTCCTTTTATCACCCCTTCCAATTCCTTTCCATTCTTCAAGCAACACTGTTGTTAAAAGAGAGCTTTTTTTTTATTCATTCAACTCTACAATTTATGACTATGATTTTGGAGTGTGTGCTGGGCAAAACAGCAGACCCAACAGGGGTGCGTGGATGCAAGAGTCAGCCCTCAAATATGTATTGCAAGTCTGGCATTTAGCACAGGACCGGTGGCATGTGACTGCCAGCTTAGCCATTTCCATCTTATGAACCGGCTTCTTACACACAACACACAATGACCGCGGAATTCCGATGAGAGGTGGTGTGAGGGAATTGTTACTGTAATTCAAGTTGATGCTACGGGATGGAGAGTGATCAGGGCAGTAAATGAGGCCCTCTGAGGCCTGCGATACATCAACTCCATGGTTCAGGTACATATGGCCCAGCTGTTTATTGCAGGTGGAGCACTTGTAGCATGTCAGGTGCAGTAGAAGGTACCCGGCTTTGCATGTAGTAGCTACAGAAAGTATTGGCCGGTGGCAAATCGGGCAGGTTCCAACTAGCTTTCGGGTTTTTGAGCCATCAACATATATTCTAGGGTGCAGTTTCACAAGAAGCCCACCGTCTGGAGTGAGGTGCCAGTGGAGTAGGCAATAAGCACCTTCGTAGATGCTTGTGGTAGGTCCCTGATAGGAACCGACCCTTGCTGCCTTAGCAGGGAACAGCTTTGTGAGCTCGCGTGTCAGTCTCTCAACGAGGCCGGTTATTTGTGCTGTGCCTCCTACTAAAATAATATTGCGCATGAACCACCACCACGATCCACCAAGGCGGTTAAATACATCAGTCAGAAGCTCATGCAGGCCCAGGCCAGTGCGGCCGGCAAGAGCGGGCTTGAACAACACCTCAGCACTCTTAAACTTCATCTCCTTGGTGATAGTGACCGTTTTTCCAGAGGGGAGATGTAGTGTACAGTTCTCACTGTTGGCAGTGTTATTCAACTCGTTTTCTGGGTCCTGGGCAATATAACAGAGCCTGTTCTTGGCCTCGTTTATTGTCTCATAGTCAGCTGACCAAGCCGTATCATCATTTGGAAGACCCAAAAGGTGCATCAGTTGAAGGGTGATGTGCCTTCCTCCAATTGTGTTCTCCAGACAAACTCCCCTTGGAACTGCGTGATATAAACTGTCAGTACCATCGTCTTCCTCCATTCTAAGAGGTTCTGCATGACAGCTGCTCTCACCAATCCTAACAAAAAGCCGCCAAACTCTTTGACATGCACCCTCATAAAGCCAATGTAGATACAGTGGTGATTGAACAACAGACAGTGAATGTGCCCCTAAGTAATCAATGAAAATTTCTGATAGCCCAGCCCGGAAATCCGGGTTGACTTGAACAGGTTCCACCACAAGGACCTTGTATTGTATTATTCCACTTCATATCTTTATGGATTCCAAACCTCACATCCATGTGGATCAACTTCCATCCTAGAAAAAGCCTCCTCCAGAATAATTCTCAAATGCTGCCAATTTGGAATGTTTCCACCTATACCAATTACATTCTTGGTCTCCAAAATATCATCACGATGTGACGACGTGTAACTCGTAGAGGGCTCCACAGGGGTGTTTGTTTCTCCCATAATTTGAACCTGTGGCACCCACATCCGATCCAAACGCAGCAGACTCGCAATGTTCTCCAGCGCAAGAGCAGGCAACTGTCTCACCAAACTTGAGGCACCAGCTCTCACGTGAGTTCCGCACAAGAAACTCATAAACGGTTGCCTCCAGATTCGACACAATCGCGTTGAAATAACAAAAACTAGTGTTACCCATAAGTACCAAAGAGACCAACGAACAGTCAAACTAGAAAAAAAAAACAACGCAGGTACCCTTCTTCTCCTCTGCCTCTTCGTCGTAAATCCCACATCTTATGTTACGTGCTCCTATGTGAAACACCACATTCTGTGGTCGTTTTTCCCCGGCGTCCGTAGTCATTTCACAGGGCTTTTTTTTTTTTCGTGGTCACCAAACGACTTTTGTTTCATATCGGGATAAAAATCGAAGCTTCTTTCCCGGAAATGGAAATTCTGTTTAAGTTAACGATGAGTACAAGGGCAAAGGCTTGTGTGTTGCCAATGGAATCAGTTGTTGAAAACACCTTTGAGCCTGATATCACGTGAAGAAGAGCCCACGTAGACTGCGAACTGACCGGTGACCTGTACAAAGTCATGTGCAATGGTGCTCCAAATGGAGAGGTCTTTGGGTGGGTTGAGGGGGAGAGTGATGTCAATGGATTTGCCGGGTGCCAAGGTAACTTTGGAGAATCCACGTAGTACCTTGTTTCGTAAGTTTAGAGGGTGGCATGAATGTGAAGTGTTACCTTGGGTGGTTCGTTGGAAGAGGGCGGGAACCCGACGTAGACCTGTGCTACTTCGGCACCAGTCACAGAGCCGGTATTAGTCACTGTGAACGACACCGCAGTGTTGTTGGCAGATAGCGATGAATAACCAAACGTTGTGTATGACAGCCCGTGCCCAAACGGGAATTGAGGGACTTCACTGGCTTTATCAAACCAGCGGTACCTAGAGTGCCGCAAATATCAGTGCGAATTTGGTCTTCTGAACACATACCCAACAAAAATAGTTTCCGAATATTGTTCCTCTTCATACAGTCCCGGATATTGCTCCACGGTTTTAAGATATGTTTGATCCTCCGACACAGGGAATGTGAGAGGAAGTTTCCCGGAAGGATTAACATCCCCAAAGAGAACAGACGCTAGCGCGTTTCCATCTTCCTAATCTTGATTAGAAGGCACTAAAAACAAATTGGAGTCGTACTTGCCCAGGCATGAAGCATTCCAATATCGCTGGGACTGAGGTAGCAAAAGGTAACAAAACAGATCCAGGTGAGTGAACAACTACTATCGTATTTGGCTGAACTGCCAAAATAGCATTTACCAAGTCAACCTAGCCAAAAGAGTGTAAACAAGGAAATCAAGCACGGAGGCTACTTCGCCATAGTCAAGATTCAAATTTCTTCGGTCACTTCCCTCGCCTGAACTGGTACCAACAACTACAACAGCGACTTGTACTTGCTTAGAAGCAGGTTAATGTTGATCGAACAGAAAAAATCTGCCTACCTTGGCTAAATCTATGGCGTTATCAATCACTGTACCATCAGAGTATTGCACTTCACCACGTGGCAATCGAGATTTGATGCCGGCATAGGGTGTGACAACATATTCATGTTTGACTTCGCCAGAGCCGCTACCAGCTATTATAGGAACGTCACGTCCGGCACGGCCAAATACACCAATACTGGTAATACTATCAGCATCAAGAGGAAGCATCTATAAGAGTTACGAATTTTTATTGCAGAGATTAAATCACCTGATTATCATTCTTCAAAAGGACTATACTATTTTCAGACAAAGTCCTGGCGAGTAAGTTGTGCTCCTCGCTTGTTGCATCAACACTTTCAGAAAATGAGAAAAGGAAAAACGACTTGAAATTGTGAATTACCTCAAATTTCCTGTTTGAACAGTATCAAATATTCCAACAGCAAACATGGATGTCAGGATACGTAGGGCTTTATCTTCAATGCACGATTCAGGAACCTTACAAAATTAGTTCCCACTAAATCATTTGATTTCAAGATACCAGTCCCGATTCCACTGCAGAAGTTAGTGCTGCACCAAAATAGGTATCACCGGCCATTTCCATATCCAGCCTAAAGCAGTGGTCGGATAAGTTGTTTGTGTTTGTTTTTGTAGTAGGGTACCCAGCCAAAGCTGATTCCACAGTACTATGGGTGGCACCCCAGTCACTCATAACAAAACCTTGAAAGCCCATTGTCCCTTTAAGGTCCTTATTGAGCAAACGATCATTCTCACACGCCCAAGTATCATTCACTCTTCAAATTCCTCAGAACTTAATGTAACCCAGAAGAATTACTTGTTATAAGAGCACATTATTGATCCAACCCCTGCATCGATGGCAGCTTGGAATTGAGGATAGTAAAGCTCTAAGGAGGCTCAGTACCAATGAGGTATCGATGATATACCGTATTGCGTTCTTTCATCGACATGAACATTAACTGTTCCTCTGTTTTCCTCTTGATTATTATCGGCATAATGCTTTGCACATGCAATGACTCCCTTGCTTTGAACACCTGAAAAGGATTTGACAGGCATTCCACTGAATGTAAGAAATACCTTTTACACATTGTGTAACATAAGCAGAGCCAAGGAAGGGATCTTCTCCAGTTGATTCAAAATTCCTGCCATCAACAGGCACTCTGGCCAAGTTATTCATTGGTCCAAGCATCACATTTGTTCCCTACAAGTGAGAAAGGAAATTTAGGCTAAGATGGTGAATAGTAATTTACCTTAATCCATTGCTCCTCTGCCATGCCTTGCGCAAACTGATAGTACATGTCGGGGTCCCAGGAAGCCACAACAGTAAGTGCTGATGGCCAGCATGTCACCTTAGTAACCCCATCTGCTACCTTTTTTTTAAAATTGTTACGGTTTGGTAGAGAATCCAAAAGTAATGGATTCTTTTCAATTTCAAAATCGAAAAACAACCAAACAAAGCAAATAAACAAAAAAAAAAAAAAAAAAAGGGGGGGCGTGTGGGGGGCAGAACATACTCCCTGAGGACCATCCTCCAGATGGAGCACAGGTATCCCCAACTCGGGGATGGCGTTGACCGTACCCGCGTACGACCCGCTGATGCCGTGGACCATGGACAACATCTGGTCCAGCGTCATCTGATCTAGTAGAGCCTGTGCCCTCTCCGCCGGGGTAGCGCCCCAACACGTGGAAACAACCACCGCCAACAACGACAACAGCACTGTCGCAACTACGGCCATACGAACGAAATCTCTCCCTTCCTCAACGGGTTTCTGTTTTGTTTTGTTTGGTTTTTTGTTGTTTATAATAGTGGTTTTCTGCAAAACTGCCACTTTTTGATGTGGAGTGCTGAGGAAAGGGATCGTGTGAGAGCAACACCAGGTTCTGGCATAACGTATGGCCCAAACAGCACGAATTTATGGGAACAATCAACAAGAAGAAGGGGCTCTGCCTATGACAATGTCGGCAGGCACAAGATCGGAGCCCGGAGACGGGGGGATGTGATGCGACAGTGGGCCCAACAACAGCACACGACGAGGTGACACTGGGGTGAAGACACTGTTTGCCTCGCGAGCCAAATGGCGGCGGTCGCGGCGGGGCTGCACCCTCGCTGCGGAGCACAGTGCGCCCTTTCGCAATTGTGGGTATCTGGTGTGCTGGTGTTGTTCTGTTGTCTCACACCAACATATGGAATTTCCAATGAAGAAGTAACATTGAGGCCGAGACATCAGAGAATGTGGCACGCATATTGGCCAGTGTGATGTCCCTCGGTACCGAACACCAAGGGGCATCCCATCACTGAAATCCTCCACCCCGTGCCGAGTTTATTTTTCCCCGATGCCCGCACATTCCATTCCGTTCGTCGTGAGGGACATCTATGCACCACTCACTTCCCATAATCGTGGTGGGAACACACGAGGACGACTACGACTTTGTCCTGGATTGTAGCAGGGAAGACAACGGAACCTCGTTTCAGTTGAATTTTCACTGTTAGGGCATATGATTTGGACACACAGTCCTTTACTTACACAGATGCATGGACCACAGGTATGTGTTTCCTATCTCGTTCTTATTTGACTTTAAATATCACGTTGTTTCCCATTCTGCTTCCAAGCAATTGCTTTGTACAAATACCCGGCCTCCCTTGGAAGGTACTAACTAGATTTGGATTTCTATCACTAAAACAAAGATTTTTCAAAAGCATCAATTCTACAGACAAATTTACACTACAAACACTTGTGCCACTTCTGGCAGAGAGAGACATGCCTCCCACTGTTGTGGCATACAGCTTATTGCTTGGATCAACACTGTCACTTCCACCTCTGCCACTTGGAGCAAGTTGGGGGCTTTACTATTCCGTAGCCCCCAACATGACAATGGGTTGGAATGTTTATCTCATGCCTCGTACTACTGTGATGAGCATACTATTCCAGACAATCTCGGAACCTTTGGCAATACTTTTGTCTACAGTCAGTATGCTATCACTACATTCGGGAAGGTAAAACCGAACACAAAGTACAGTCTATTATTTATTGCAGCGACTGGTGGAGGAATCATGTACCTGAAGTCAATCACTTGTTTCCAAACTAACAAATTCTAGATCCATTTTTAGGGTCACCTTAGAAAAGTAACCCAAGTTTTTTTTTTGGGGTGTTTCTTCACACCACACCAGCACACGCAATGCAAGCAATTGCTGCGCAATAGAGAAGAATCACACCACACAATAAAGCCTTCACTCTCCAAGAAGTTCCCTTGAATTCCCTGAAAA
>JAHLWZ010000865.1:0-68126 GCA_020536535.1 Pelomyxa schiedti
AGAATCACAGTAGCGCTTGCCGGCACCAAAGGGAACTGCACCGCAGATGCGATTGTGGCAGCACTGCCACAGCACCACAATAAATAGAACCGATCTGTTGGCCAATCTTTCTTCTTTTCTTCTTTTCTTTTTCTAAACACAACTTGCCCGGCCAGATGCCCACCCTCCCAAAAAGGGTTCCCTTCGGTGAAACAAAAGTTTTCGTCGAATGTTGGTTACTCTCTGCTGCTTAACTTGATCCGTCAGGCCAATAATCAGCGGCGTTTTTGCCAAAACCGGGTTTAGGAGAATCATAAACGAAAAGCCGTTTGTTACCATGTTCAAGTCAGATCCATTTGTTTTCCCTTCCTTTTCCTATTTGTTGACAACGGAAACAACACAAACACGGCTCGTAATACAGCAATCCTACCTTGCAATGACTAGCAATGGTTGTCCACCCCTCACCTCAGCATTCCCCAGACCCAGAAATAGTCATGATGAGAGGGAATTCACTGTCGAGCTAGATTTCCAAGCACCTGGTGTGGCACCCACCAAATTTGTGCATTCTGGGCACTACCATTCAATGTCCAACCTCGAGACTGGGGAGGTGCATCGTTGGGGTGAATCTGTGCAAGAGGAACCTGCCTTATACCCTGCACCAGGTACTTCGACTTCGGTTCTGTTGCGTCTGAGACTGATTGCCCCGTCAGAGTATGTGGAAATTGAAATTTCTGCATGTCATAGCCATGATAGACGGCCCTCTTCAGGGAGTTCCAAGATGTCATTTGAAACTTTTCTGTCTATCTTTCACACGCTGCCCAAGGTAGTTTCAAGAATTTGTGAGAATGAAAACAAAACCATTTTGTTTGCTTACATGTCGCTAGAGTGTATCACAAATTATGTTTCGATCAGGGGATATTGATTCCAATTCTGATCTCCCCCACATGCTCGCGTACTGCAGGTTAGATTCCTCATTATTTTTCCGCGCATTTAGTGCTGTAGGAATAACTCATACAACTACGTGGTTCCAAATGTCACATTATCAGGAATTCAATTGACCCCAGCTCTGGCCGATACAGTGCTTTTCCAGCTCTGTTTTTACCCTTCTGATTTTCTTTAGATTAAAAGTGACTGTGGCGCCGTCTCTCTATCCCGACTTGCAAATAACAAGTGTGCATCATGCCAAAATACCTTTGCCATCTCATTGTACTTCAGAGATAATTGCTATGATTCAATTCAGTCACTCTCTACTGGAACAGGAGCAAGACAACTCTACATTAATATCATTTTTGCTCATGAAACCATTCCCCTCATCCTCGAAACGATAGCTGATATTGCACTCGACAGCAGGATTCAAGGAAAAATCGTGGCCCTTCTTCTTGTACTTTGGAAACCAGGTTGTTCTTCTTGCTGGCACGTACTTTCTCAAATCCTTTAGGCTCTCCCCCTTCCTTCTATTCATCGCCAAATCGGGAAGACTACGAATCCATTATTGAATGGGCCACGATGAAGGAGGTTCGTGTGGGTTATGACACTGATGCCGGTCGCAACATATTTACCACAGTGAATGACATCCCTCAATTAATGTACGCAACTGAAGTTGACTGGCAACAATTAACATGGAGTAGCAACAATGCAGACATCGAAGATATGTCTCTGCAGCTTGAAGGCTGTAAAAGCATGTCCCGTAATGTGCCTTAATTGATAACAGCGAGGAAACCTCACAAACACATAGATCTTCATCAACGTGAAAGGAGAGGTCATGCCATGCCCATTCCTGGAGCAGTTTACGCCATGGAACGCGGCCAAGTACAACATATTGACCTGCAGTAATTTCTTCCAGGACATATGGTACTCTTCGGACGCAGTGCAGTTCCGCGGCGAGATTGCGTCATCCAGTCATGTGCCGGCACGTCAGCGTTGCAAATATGCCTCCTCCTGACTTGGCGAGATCTCCATTTTTTATGTTTGTTATACTTCGTAGAAAAAATAATTTTTTTTTTGCATTCGTTTGTCACTTTACATCCCATCAAAACGCAGCGAGTGTCAGCGCTTGGCAAACCAATAAATATTTTTTTAAACAAAGCAAGATCGGCATGAGCAACGCTACGTCTCTGACTGGAGCTTACAGAGAGGCGGGACAACCGTTTGTCTCGCAAACGGCTGCTGAGCCGTTTTTCAACACGTCCTATACGTCCGAGACGGCGGCTCCAAAGACCTCCTGGACTGTCAAAGTGCTCCACGGGTTGTTGCTGTTCTTGGAATCTTTCTCTTGCTACATAGGATGGGCCACGCACACGGAATTTGTGGCGTCGGTGGCGAGCTTTACTGTTGCAGGAGTCAGATCTGGCTCCAGTGGTGCACCTGCGTCTATTGGTGCCGCGGCAAGTCTGGCAGCAGGACTTATAACAAGTGCCAGTGTCGTTATAGGCGGCGTCGATGTCATTTGCAACAAATTTTTGGCACCGTGGTTCTACCCAGTAGGCTCTACATCCCTTTGACATGCAAATCGTACATTTTGACCAACTCTTCAAGATACGTGCTGCAGCTACTGTATTGTTACTGCTATCACTCATGAAGAACCACGCTATAAGTGTCTTTCTACTTGGACTAGCTAATTGCATTTTTTGGACAACACAGGTTTAGTAAAACCATGGGAGTGTGTAATGTTCTCATAGATTGCTGTTATACGACACACTGACCACAAAGAAAGGCATAAATGGGGATTTGTCTTCGGACTTTTCTTCCTGGTTACCTTGAGATATTTCATTTTATCACGAGAAGTAAGTTTCGTCGACCCATTTTCGATCTTAGGTTTTCGTAAATAGCCCCTGTTTTTATATGCCCTCAGCTCGATATTACTGATGGTTTTATTTTGTGCATCCTGCATTGTGTTGTTCCTTATGGATCGCTTTGGTTTTATGGGTGTTAACAAGGGAGTACCCAGTGAACAAGTTGAACTCTCATCTTTTGGTAAAACTCCTCCCTCCAAAAATACCGTCAAACAGTTGGGGGAAAATAAACAGATGACAAAGCGCCTACCCGTGAAGTGGAGCCTGATAGCGAGGAAATTAGTTTAGTTCATCCCCTCACAGACGTTGTTCCTCATAGTGCACGCCACATCCATGGTGTTAACATGGTGCGAGCCGACTTTCTTCCAATGGGAATCAGTGAGGCTGCCATGCTCACTTTAATGACTTTTGCTCTATTGTCACCATATTTTGGGCCACATTTTTCCCTCACCAGTGCTCAATCAAAGCACTATCTTGCAGGCGCGACTATGTCACTACTTTGCCTGTTTATTGGAATGGGTTACGTTCTTTCAATCACTATGAAGGTGTAATAACTGAAACCCAGTAATATCACCAATTCTGTCTGGTGTTGTTATTTTCTGGATAATTATGTTCATTATTGGGATTCCCATGTTTGCACACACAGACAACGTGGCAGGTCTGGTGGGATATTACTTTATTCTTATTGCTCTCCCTCAAGCTTGCATTTATATGTATGTTTCCACCTGCTTTTTTGTGCTCTAAGTTCTCAATTGTGTAGGTACAATGAAATCAGAGTTACAAAGCACATTCTTGGTTTCATTGTAGTTTTTTTGGTGACTTTTTTCATTTTAATATGCTCTGCACTTTCCATGTAATGTATTGTCTGTAAAGAAATCGCACTCACAAGCACTTCACTGCTTCCAACAAAATTATGCATGCTCATGCTTCACCTTAGATATATATCATATGAGCCGTTCTTGAAAATGTTTGGTGGAATATTTGCTCGGTCTCCTGCTGCTTTCTTGTGGACAGTACTTGTATTAATACTGATCTTGCCATCGTACAGGCTTATCCAAGCTCTGATTATGAAGCAGTCCTTGCGGTTTTTCAGCTTTGATATCCACCTGTCTGACTTGCTCTTAGACAATTTATTGTTATTAAACTACGTATACCGCTGGACATTATCCTCACATTGGGAACAGTGGGAGTAATCACGTTGGTGATGTTGATTGTTTGGGGAATTGGACTGCCACGACCAACGAGTACAACCAGTACAACCTTCACCGTAGCTGTGTACAACGTTCGGCAGTCAATAGATTCCCATGGCAATGAAGCTGTTCGAGCGATTCGTGACTGCACAGATGATCTCAACTCTCAAGTGATTGGCTTTACAGAGAGTGACACAATGCACTTCTTTACACAGACAATAGACACTACACTGTGAGTCCGCAATATAACGGGTTTTTTGGGACTCACCAATTTCTTGCTGACAGATTTGTTGGAGAATTGGAGTCATACCACACATACCGTGGACTTCGCGGGGAAAAATCATCACTTGGGTGCTCGTTACTATCATGGTTTCCTCTTAGTGATCAGAAAGCTGAGGTTATGCCGTATTCAAACAAGAAGAATCTTGTTAGACCGTTTATTTCAAGTGTGCTTACAATCGGCTTATCCCGTATCCTCTTAGTCGCCTGAATCCTTTCCACCTTTAATTCTGGGCTGTTCCTTTAACTAGCCTAAGACGTTGTTGTTCAGGCTGTGACTGTGGAATGGTCAGGCACCAGTGAGGAAGACAGTATGGACCAAATACTGTACATAATTGACAGGGTCAATGAAGTTTCATCACCAATTGTTCTTTTGGGCACATTTAATGCGGAGCCAGCAAGTCAACAAATTCAAACTCTACTAGCTGGAACAGGGCTCTCTCTTGCAAATGATTTATGCAGTAAGTAGACAGTTACTTTGGCTTTCTCCCTAAAAAACTTCAATAAAAGGTTCTGAAGGTGTCTATGAGCCTACTTGTTCAGATGGTCGGTGCATAGACTTGATTTTTTACAGAAATCTAACAATCAGTGTGTATCAGCCTTCATAAACTCTGCCCGCTATTTATCATCACTACAGTGGACTGTGATGTCAACCCCTACTGCGACGATACCGACCACTACCCCGTCAAGGCTACCTTTGTCACCCCAATGTAAAAATTCGAGAGGACTTGACCCACCAAGTGAGAGCATCACTTTTTCTTCTAATAACATTTCGCGAAATGAAACATTCTTTCACAAAACAAGTAAAAGTGGAATGAATGACCAAACGAAATCGTGGCGTGTGCTCGCTCCGTTGTGTGTCCTTGTCGGGTTCCTAGTAGCTATGGTTGTGGCGGAGAAAGCCAGTTTTACTGCGGACGAGTGCAGCGCCAAATACAAGAAAGGCGGGCACACTTACAACTACACATTTGTGTGTTACTGTCTTTTTTGTTTCATTTTCTCCCCAACTCTGGTTTATGTTATCAAGTTTAACTTGACCCTAGTGGGATTACGAGGGGACTGAAGTGTTGTACGTGTTCGAGAAATCTGGGGCGTGGTACACGGCCATGTATTCTGTCTGCGGGGGTGTCTCTGTTGTGGAGGGTAATGTAACACTAGAGGCACAGGACCAGTACTTTGATAGAACAGACTGGCTGGGGTTTTGGTTTGGCTTTCCTGACGACCTGCAATCCGTTGTGGACATGGAGACTGATGGTGGAGGACTATTCTTCTTTTTGCTTTACATTATTTTCACTCCTTTGTTCTTCATATTAATTAAACTGTATCTCACTTCTAAAGAGGATTTAAGTACTCTTTCATCCTTCACTGCACCATACGAAGGGGGTGACAGCGGCTACCCCTGTCACGAAACCCCGCGGTCTGCTACCGTAACACTCTTGTGCAACCAACTGTGTCCTGAGGCCGTGGGTGCTGCATGTCAAATAGGTACAAGTGCTGGTTGTGTCTGCAGTGTTGATTGGCACGAGTCTTGCGCGTATGCTTACTTGTCTTTGATACCGTACTTTATCTAATGCACCTCAGAATTAGCATGACAGTTGCTTTTGACTGCCCAGCCCCAATTGAAGGAGAAACTACCAATGAGGAAGCCGGAAAAATCGCTGGAATAGTGATACTAAGGTTGCTGTTGCCAATTCCCACTTTTTTTTCACACCAAACCAGTGTTATTCTTGTAGCTATTCTCACCCTCATACTGTTTGTTCCCATTGGAAAATTATTGGTAAAGTAACCAACTATTGTAAAAAGAATTGAAACCAATGGAAAATCGTTTCTCTAAAAGTAGTACAACGAAAGGATGAAGAGGGTGAAGACCAAAGCAAAGAGCGGTTTGACAAGCACAGAGTCGCTGCTGGATGATGGGGTAGTTGGGTTGTTTGATGATGTGTCCACATGAGAACTCTGGGCAAGATAGGCAGTGTTGGCAGCTTGTACGACAGCATAGGCATCAAAGACTGATGAGAATGCGGTGCTGTTTTGCATTGGGGTGTTCCTCCGGCCAACGTTGGAGTACCATACATTCAAGATGTAGGAAACCCCAGGATAAAGCGTGTCAAGGTCATCAATGTCACCAACGGCATCCCACATGGCGGGACCGGGTGCTATTGCCAAAGCACGTTGAGTCGTTTTACCATCAACAACTGTTGTCATTAGACCAACTAGCTTAGCACTAACAAGCTGAGCTCTCATCATTTGCTTTCCTGGGTTTTTGAGTGAGCCTTAGATCGTTTGGTTGTAAGGTACCTATTGTTACAACTTCCATAGCTTCGCCATTGAGAAGAGTCCTAGGAATAATGCCAACGTTGCCAGGGTATCCAATCCAATCGATATTGACGGGAGTAGTGTCAGAGACTGTTCTGTAAATTCGGCCGTCATCGAGGGACACTTCCCATTTCTCAATATCACCACTGGGGCTTGTCACAACTTGATAGACGCTGTAATAGCCAGCAGCAGAGTGATCATAGTAATCGTAATCGCGGTAAAAATCTTCGGTTGGATTGTCAGTGTTGGTTACTACTATCCCATCTGTAGTGTATCCGTCGGCAAGATACTCCAGGATCGTTGGGCAAGTCTCGGTCACTACAGGTAATGTATGGTCTTCTCCCGTGTAATTGAGGTACGTTACGCCTCCTATAAGGTAGTTCCAGCCAGTAGTACTGTCATCAGTTCCATAAAATGCCGGGGAACTTCCTATCCCTACGAAATTCAGTTAATTGGCAGTGCTATTCCATTGGAAATCCATACCTTTGTAGTTGGAGAAAAACGTTGATAAAATGGCTATAGTGCCAGGAAATTGCTCATCGATAATAGCCAATTCATTATAACTGTACATCCCACTGCTGGCGGGTACGGAGATAATGCGGTTGTCAATGGCACCACCGTCAGTAAGAATGAGCACACCAACAACTTTACTTATGGGCATTTCTGCCCTGAAATAGCGATCACCAATCAAAAATATTTCAGCAGCACCGTCATCAGAGCCCTCTTTTCACCAAATATCAGAAACGCAGAGAGAGTGAAACAGCATATCCGTACTTTCAATAGACCGTGGAACGATCCCAAAGGTGCCAGGATACTGTATGTAGTCTACAGTACGTGGCTTACCATCCTTCCACAACCACGTCATTATTCCGGTTGTCTGGTCAGTTGCCCACTTATCATTGGTACCTGTGAGGAAAAAAAAAAAACGTGAGGAAACCATTAACAGGAAGATAAACACACCAGAAGGGATTTCAGTGATCATCCTGGTCAATTTATTGGCATCGTCCACAATCGGTGGATACCACAAGAACAAGTTCTGGTCGGGTTCCGGCGTAAAAATAAAAGTCATCGGTACGCCGTCGGTGTCGTTTATTGCGTAACCCGCTGGAGCCAAGTACGTCTCCCTCGACTCGCAGTCCGTGAGTATCACTCCATTAATGCAACAAACAGAGGACAAAGCAAGCGCCGCAACCACGACGAGATCTAGACAACGCATGACTTTTTTTGTTTAAAAATTGTCCCGAGGTTAAAGCTTAATTTGATGGATCAAACGGTGAAAAACTGTTACTTTTTACGGGTCGTTTACGGTCATTTGAAGTTTGTGATGAACATACGGTAAATTTAACGCAGCCCTAGGATCTTTTGGTGTTCTTTAATATCTCCTCACGCTCTCTTTCGTAGACACGCAGTTCTGTTGTATGCAGAAAGTTGGTTTTGTCAATGTACCTGTGGGGGGTGGTCATTTGAGTGATTGGACAAATGAAGCAAAGTACCCTGAGCCGGATTTTCTTCTTTGTGCAAGCTGATCAGATATTCCTTGCTTCTTTTGGTATTGCTCCCAGTCGAGTTTGGATTTTTGAAGGGTGGACATTTGCTTTTTCTGAGGCTTCAATATACTCTGAAGACCAGAGTTCCCTCTTGGAAGATATGTGTTAGGCACATTTCTTGGGAAGGATTAGGGTACCTTTTTTGTGGGAGAAGCTTGGGTTCTGCCTGGTGGAGGGTGGAACGGGTGGTAGATAATGTTGTAGAAGATTTTGTGGTTGAAGAAGGTTTAGTAGAGGTCGGAATTGTCTTTGTGACTCTCACTTCTTCCCCCGCATATTCGTACACTTCTGTTATGGTTACGGGAGTTGAAGACGGATTTGGATTTGGTGAAGGTTTGGGTGTAGAATCTTTTGGAATAGGTTTTTCCGAAGAAGGTGTGGGGGATGAGGTCGGTTCAGTATGCGTTTGAGGTGAGTTGAGTAATGCAGTTACTGGAACAGTTGGGTTAGGTGGTGAAGTTGGTGTATTAACAGAAGCGGGTGTCTTCTCTGGGGTGTCGGATTTGATGGTAGTAATTGTTGTACTCGAAGTGTCTGTAGTTTTTACTGAATCAGTTGTATCTCTCTGGGGCACAGGGCGAGACTGCACAGAATGTTGTTCTGGTGGTGTTTGGGAAATGGGTTTGTTGGGCTATGTTGCAGTTAAAATTCAAAAAAAAGAAAAGAAAACTAAAAAATTAAAAAACCTTTGCCCCTTGCATTTCCTTCCACATAGCAGTTACTCTTTTTCTTGTTTCTGTTCAAAATTGTAACCCAAAACACCATAAAGTAGTAAGTAGTACCTTCACTGGTCTTGGTTGTTGATCGAACCTCATCTCTAGCGACAACAAGTCCTTCACATTTAAAACGAACATACAAAAACCACCAATAAATTGCACACTCACCTCCCCTTGTCGCTCCCACTTTCGCCACTTTCCTCCTCGCTATCGTCGTCGCTCTGAGGCTCGAACTCCTCGTCGTCTTCTTCACTGTCGCTCATGCCCCCGATAATAATGGATAGCTTTTGAAAAGAAACAATCAAGCAGCTACAGGAAAGCGTTTCCTAATCTATTTATTGGGTTTACTCTTTTGCCTTTTTAACGGGCAGAGAGAAGCTGCCGGTGTAGGAGGTGTGCTTGACTTTCTTGTGTTTGCCGGCTTTGTCTGTGGTAGTTTTGCCGGGTTTAGCAGTTGGGGCCTTGGCCTTATCCTTGGACTTTACTACTGGAGTCTTACCAACAGCAGCGGCAACAGAGGCAGCCTTTTGCTTCTCGAGCCTGTACCTTTCCTCCTGTTCCTCCAGGATAGACTTCCGCACACCCTAGTTAAAGAGATTAGAAGAGAGATTGGGTTCAGAAACTAAGCATGCCTTGCCGCGAGGGAGGGTAATGAGACTCTTGCTTCCCTTTCCAATGCAGAACACGTTTCCTATTCGGGTGGAGAACTCATGGCCAACGGCGTCCTTCAGGTGGATAATTTCAAAACTACCTGGATGACGCTCGCGTCGCATGATCAACCCCACACGCCCAAGGTTGTGCCCGCCAGTAACCATAGCCAGGTTACCTATTTTATGGGATGGCATTCAGTATTTATTTTTAACACTTTCTTTTTGGGGGGAGTACCTATTTCAAACTTGACGAACTCAAGAAGCTCATGAGTCTCAATGTTGTACTTGACTGTGTCATTGGCATGAATTTCGGGGTGTGGGTAGCGGAAAGTCCTGCCATCATGTGTAGAGATATAAGGAACACCACCTTTCCCTGTGAAACGCTCCCTGACACGAACAAGTTTGTACTGAGGTAAATGTGAGGGAAACAAGTATGCGGACCTAACAAACCTTTGCCTCTGCATCACTGATCCTGTGAATCACAAAGCGGCCCTTGGTGTCATAAAGGAGACGGAAGTGCTCATGAACACGGTCAATGGAAATAACATCTAACATAACTTATGATACAAACGCAAAGTTACATCCTTACCCATGAAACCAGCAGGGAAGCACATATCAGTGCGAACTTTGCCGTCAACTTTTATAAGTTTTTGCATAACAATTGCCAGCACCTCCCTCCTTGTCAACGCATATTTCAGGCGATTCCTGAGCATGATGATCAAAGGAAGGCATTCACGGAGCTTGTGTGGGCCACTTGATGGGCGTGGTGCCTAAGGAAGTGAGCACAAATAATAGTAATAAAAGTTTCACAAGAAAGGCATTGCACACCACCAACAAAAAGCCATTTTGTGGAAGATAAGAATACCCAAACACCACCAAGCTTATCCAGCATCCAATGTCTTGGCGCATTGATGCGCTTCAAGTGCTTTTTGGGGCCACGTGCCTGAAAACGTGTGGCTCGTTAGGGTGAAAGGAAACAGCACAAAACAGTTGGTAGTTTCAAGTGCGATACGACGTTTTGGTTGATTTCACGTGAAATCTGCGCCACAAGTGTGAGGTGTAGGCACCATTATCGGTGGTTTTGGATCTCAGAGCCTGGACAGAACAACGATGGAGAGTGGCGGTACGAAACGATAAAGATCGGATAGAGAAAAGAAAAGAAATAGACTGACGGGAACCGGGACAACTGCCATACAATCAAACAGTTGCAGAATTTGTTTTCTTTTTATTGGAAAGAAAGATAGAACAGCACTTGACAAGTCTAGATCCCTGCCGGATGCTTCTGTCGAAATAAGTGCCATCACAAAACCAAAGAAATCTCGTAGCTAAACAACCAGGAGCCCGGAGATGCAACGGATCCGTGACCCCAAGAAGCTCGTCAACGGCGCACTCGATGCGATCTGTGTTGGCTCAAAATGTGCGTTGTCCGCTTTTTCTAGTGACAAACAAATACCGTGACACCTTCGTAACGCACACACAGGCGCCCTGTGTTGCACTCTTTTCTCTCTGTGGGGTGTTGGCATGCTCGTCGTCTTAGCAGCCAAATTGGACTACCGCGGTGTCTCACTCAACGAAATTGACGAATCCGACATGGCTGGCGCACGCAAGGCGATGTACATCGCGGCTGGTTGCTATGGACTATTTGTAGTTGGCTGTGGATTAAGGTTTGCCTATCTGCTGCTCGTCAAGCCACGCCTGCACAACCCAAACACCCAGTTGACGGCTTCATTGTGAGGGAGCCTTTTTTCTTTTGGATTCCTCACTACTGTACACTGCCTCCTTTCCTTTCTACCTTTGTTTTGTATGAGAGGGTGAAAGCCTTTTATGCAATGCCAAATACCCTCAGTATCATAGCTGGGGTTTTTGACTTTTTTTTTCCCCCTTTTACATCAATGATAGGTAGTAAATAGGAGCTGTTATGTGTGAAGTGAGGGTTGTTGAACAGTCCTTCATGTTCACCACCGTGAAGAAGTAATCAGACATATACTGTGCAGATATGAAAGCCTCTGTGCTATCATCACTGAGTACAAGTCCTCCTTCCTCTGTGGGAGTTGTAAGGCTTTCTGTTTTCGTGTTAGTCAGTGAAAGTACCTGTTATTCCGCCTTGTGTTGGGCACAGGTCAATTGGTTCTCCTAGAAATAGGACTGAGTTGTAGTTTAGGCAGGGTAATTTCACTGACCTGTGGTCATATCAATGTATGCTATCTGTGAGCCAGTAGCCGCTAGTAACCTCCCATTGGTGTTATCATAGGCTAGGCACGTCTCATCTGTTGCAGATGGAACCTGTGGGGTTTTTAGTATTGCTACTGGAGGATTGGAGGAGAAACTTCGTGTTCAATTTCATCCTTGTTGAGGCTAACAAATACATAGCTGTCAGTATACGATGTTCCGTTTTTCATATCGTATATGTGGATGTACTAGATACCGTTACAGGTGAAAAACGTAGTTGGATTGCATGCCTCACGGTCCACTTGATTCCATCTATTCCCAGGTGAGAGAAGGGATATTGAACAGGTATCTTACGCTACTGCGGAGACAAAGTAGCCAACAACTTGTGGCACGGATGCCTCACAGTCACAAGTTCCGGCATCTTCATTCACTTTGCAAATGCAGGCCCCACCATAAACAGGATTCATATAAGTAGCATACCTTTTTAAAAAGGTCATGTTAGTCAGACATGCTAACATGAGTGTTTCTACAAGGAGTCAGAAAAGCTATCAAATACGAGCCCCTCCAGATCCGAAACAGCTATTGAGGTTACTCTGGTCACTTCTCCAGATGTGAGATTATATGATGTTATTCGCATTTTCCCTGATCCCGATGATACAAGCTTATACTCCTTTTGTGTTTTGGTTGTTTTGTTGAGTTTGCAAAGTATCAAGAAACCCAGAACGAACTTGTGTGTTCCTATCCACAGTTCCGCCCAAGGGTATAACACCAGGCAGTGTGGCCAGAATAGTTTGGGCGCCAGTGGCGCCGTCCATTACGACAATGTTAGCTGCATAACTGCAAGCGAGGTTAGTGACAGTGATTGTTAGTGAGTACCTCACTTACTCGGGAGAAACAGGGAAAGTAACACCAGCAAGCAATTTACTCTCAATAAATGACAATAGCATCCCAACAATAAACAGCCGACGCAACAGTACACATGACACGTTGAAGGTCATTTCTTGGGTTTTTCGAAAATGCATTTGCAGATTTCCCATTTCCTTACCAAGAGAGGCGATTCTCAGTATCTGATCCTCCCTCCTAGGCGTAGAAGATCGCCCGAGTTGTGTTTTTTTCTTTTTACCAAACAAACAACTAGTTCGGCAGAGAAGACACTCGCACATTGCGATGGCCGGGGTGCGCTATCAGCGAGGGAACAAGTTGGTTCTCTCCCCTTGCTGTCACTCCCCCATGCTGGTGGGAAAAGAAAACATTGGGACTCACACTTTTAATTTTTTTGGGTCTTTGGATCTTGCCATGTGATGCTCCTCAGACGCTGGAAAGACCACGAAACGGTAG
This sequence comes from Pelomyxa schiedti, assembly GCA_020536535.1. NCBI lineage: Eukaryota > Evosea > Pelobiontida > Pelomyxidae > Pelomyxa > Pelomyxa schiedti. The sequence goes on from JAHLWZ010000865.1 coordinate 12,977, forward strand.
AACGTGTCTGGTCCCGATGTGGTCCAGACATTTCAGAATTTTCCCTTCACAGGGTACAGAGAACCAGGACCTTTTCTGCCCCGTTGATGCCAAAAAGTGTGAGTCCCAAACATGTTTTCTTCCTTTCACAGAATGCGTTTGAGCACATGAGAGAACCCAGCACGCTCTGCAATAAGGTCAAGAAAGACACAAGGCAGTCCATTTGCCATGTGCGGGAAACCACAAGCCTGCAAAAACAGACTGACATTTCCATAAGAAGGGGATAAGCTGTGTGTAGATACATAACTTCTTCCACCACCACTTTGAAAGGTGCAACTGTCAGGACCATTGGGTGTGCTCCACGCACTCCATTCAAAACCTCTGATCTTGATGGCCAAACTCAACCAAGGTGGTGAGGGTAAACTTGGTTCACGGTGCCGATCGCAGTGTGCTGCCGACAAGGCAACAGTTGGTGGTGCTGGTGGCAGTGGTGCACTGGAATCGGTGGTACAGAATCCAACTTCAAATGTCCCGGAAAGGCAGTCCCTGGACTCAAGCTTGCTGGCACAGTAAACAAACACCCTTTGTTTATTCCTGGGGTGCTCGGCGTTATTTGGAGTGTAGAACCAGATGGCACCTGCAGAGGTTTGTACGCTATTCTCTTTGTTGGGGTAGTGAACTTTCTCTGTGAATGACACAAGCCTCACACAATCAACGTATCTGCCATACAATTCAGCAGCCAACTGGGCCCCTGCTGTAACCAAACAAGGGGTATCGTGTTGTGGAGCTTTCGCCACCTCCATTTCCCATATCTTCTGCTTCATCCGTGCCTTCATGAAACTGTGTGCAACCTTTAGCTCAGTCACGGCACGTTCCAGCGCTCCGCCTACGGCGCTTTCCTCGCCCTCGTTCATTAATACCACCGCCTCTCCTCCCATTCTGGTTATTGCACTGCTACTTGACCCACCCGGAAGAGGGATCGAGGGTAATGGCCTCAGTGCAACCCTCACGCGCATCAGCACGCTGATTCTTTCGCATGCTCGCATACAGGCTCGTGAGCACTGAGCGAAATTGCAAAGGCTCTGTGGTCGGATGCGCTCTATTGTCCGACTCCATCTTGGACTGGGAACACCATCACCAGGTGGGGAAAGGGGAAGGTGAGGGGGGAAGCATAGCATCTGAGCTATTATTTCAAGCACGTTCTGGGGAAGCACTACGTCCAGGGAGTATTTGAGCCCAACAAGTTCTGTTTCTGACTGCCTGGTGACAGTGCGCGTTGCAACTCGTATTCGTTTTTCAAGGCGAATAGCCGGTTCAACTGCATCATCGTTATCACCCTTCATCATTTTTCTTCTTTCGCACAAACGAAAGTGGATGGACACTAGTGATGGAGGTGTACCCAACCGTACTAATCGGTGCGTTGTAATAGAAGCAGGGTGCGTTCACGTGTCGCAATTGGTGTCTCCTATTTGCGTACCAGACTCTCGTATTCTTTCCCTAAACAAAATGCTTTACAATTACAGTCACATCGTAGACTGATACTGACTGAGTTCCATTCTATTATAAAAAAAAAAAAAAGTGTTCAACCTCACATGTAAGTGCAAAGTCACAACCAACGACTTGTACTTGTGCCTCAAGTGTGGCCAGATTCTATGCCACAGTGAGGACCCAGAAGTTACTGCACCGGGCACTTCCGCTCCTTCACCGTCGCCTTCGCCTTCCCCATCACCACGCCTGCTTTTGTCTCTTTCATCTACAGTATCTGGCGCATCGCCACTCTCACCCTCTCCGTCCCCCTCTCTTTCTTCCTCTTTCTCGTCTTCGGCTTCCTCCTCAGAGTCTTCCTCTTCTTCCTCGTGCTCCCCTTCGCCGCCATTGTCACCTCGTTCCGAGCAACAATCCGAACAACAAATACAATCACCGGTTCCAAGTCTCGTTCTAACTAAACCTGATGAACAAATTGAGTCAAACACAGCAACACCTATTTTTTGCCCACTACCAATCCCAGTGCCACTTCCTCAAAGTGAGTCTATTTCAGCACAAGTAATGGATGAACCCCCCACACAAGCAACTGCATTAACAGAGGAGGTTTCATCCTTTTCAGGAGAGGCCTCTGAAATCCCAATTCCTCCACCACCACCGCCACCTCCACCACCACCTCCACCCCCTTACATGAATTTTCATCTCCGGATTCCAATGAATTTCACCTCTCTACGTAGAGGAAGATACCGTAATAGACCAGCAGAAAACTTTAAAAATGGCTGCGCACTGACACATGCCCTTGTGCACCCTGTGGTGCTAAAACTGGAAGATTTGACGCCATGGTGTGTTGGTGTGTGTGCTGTCATTCAGTTTATTGGCCAATCTAACACAGTGAAAAGGTGTCTTGCTTGCAAGGCAACCCCTGATTCACCGGTCTTCCTGGACTTTGTTGTAACCATCTAACATTGAACAGGAAATTGCTGCGATAATCCTAGCCTTGAAAGATAAAAAAGATCAAGAGAGTATATTATTCTTCCAGTCATTCTCCTTACTCACTCAACTAAAAAGCGGATCCTGTATTAAACAAACTCATTCTGGGAATCCCAAATAGATTGAATCCCCGAAATCATCAATTCCTTGGTATCCGAGAGTTTGCTGCATGTCTGAAGCACGGAGATTTTAAGAATATCATAGTATTAAAGTACTTACTATCTTTTTGTGATCCCCTGTGCATATATACATCTTTAGTGGCCCTGGCCTTTATTCGAGATCTGGCTGGCCTTGCCCGATTAATACCCTATCAAGTGACCTACTTGCGGAAAAATTCCATGTAAACAGTCCGACCGCTCTTTTTAAAATGAAGTAAGAGTTCAAGCTCCTCTTTGTTGCTTATTGGTTCAGAGATTTTGTAGATAATCCTGCTCCTTTTTTTTCATTTGCAAAACATTTTCTCTCTCCTCAGTTAAAGGTTTCCCACCCTCTCCAATTAATAAGATCTCAACAAAAAAAGCCAAGAAAACCACATCTGTTTATAAAAAGTCTCCATGACAGAGGATACCTGATGAGGGTGTACACTGTAAATATCGATATGCTTGAATATGCAGCTGGTATGTACTGTCCTTCCAACTGTTTCTAATTCGTGACATGATATTTCACAGGAATCCCTGAGGAAAAATTAGTTCACGCATATGGCTCGTTTCTCACTGGGAGATGTACCAGTTGTCACTGTATCTACAAGCTGCCATTCTTTCTTGGTAACAGCTATTTTGCAAACATTTATGACATTAAATGCATGTAGAGTGTGCCCTCTCTAACAAGTTGCCATTATGCCTGGAATGTGGACACTGTGTTAAGCCAGGTTAGGAAATCTATTCCCTCAAGACTCTCTAAATGCCCCAAGATGTTCTATTTTTTGGGGAGCAGCTTCCCCTCAGATTTTATGAGCTCTCAGAAGAAGATTTCCTTTCGGTATGGTGTAAAAGAATAGGCCAGTCTAATTATCGTTAGTGCGATTTGTTAATCGTGATGGGAGTGCCCCTCACCATGCAACCATTTGGTTCCCTCATCCATCAAGTGTGCCCTTGTTCCTAATAACTATCTCCCTAATAAATCCCTCAGGTCGGCAACAAAGTCCCCCGAATTTTTATCAACTGTAGCAATAGCCTTGACCCCTCCAATGCACATATTCACGTCGATCCTGTTTTGACATGCATCAATGCATTATGTTCAACTCCCATTTCAGGCTGTTTCTAACCCTAACAAAAAAAGTGACTGAAAGTAAGCCTCCAAAGAGGGAGCATGACTTGATTGTTTTACAAAAGTGCTCTGCTGCTTGTTCCACACTAACCAAGACTCTGGGATGGAATGCACATTCTACAGATAGTGAGTCCCAAACTGTCACTGTACCCGAACAACAGAACACGGCGGCTTCACTTGACGGAAAATAAATTCTGAGCTCATTTGAAAAAAAAAGGAATGTATTTTCTTTACTCAATTTACGCTCTGCCCGGCTTTTCTCCCTGTAAAGTAGTAAGCTTAAAACAAGAGATGCAAAATCACGGAGCCAAAGCACAATAGTATAATAGGGCAAACACTGAAACTCGTACTACTTTCACCTTCCACAGAAGAACAATCAGGCAATGCATCAAAGTGTAGTGGCTCATTTTGCAGTATGAATATCAATTCACCACATGCCCCACAGTGAAAAGGCCAAACCATTTCAACCTCCACAGCGGCATCCCATAGTTGTTGTGCTCCCTCTTGAGCAGCCTCAAAATCCCCAATACTGAGCAGTGACCAGCCTACTGGTGTCATATCCCACCCCACATCAAGCATTTCTGCGCCATCCGCTGTGCTGAAAAGGTCCTGTTCTAGAGGTTGGCACCACTGCGGGTGCAGTGTAACCAGCTTTCCAACAATTTGGTCGGAATCGCAGGGAGAATTGTCCGGTATGGCTCCAAAGGCTGTAGGCCAAGCTTGGCATACTGCATCAGCATACAGAATAGTCCAGTTAGCACTTTCAGTATTGCGGGCCTCATCCATGTACATTGACCAACCTTCATCCTCATTTCTCCATAGATTGGTTTGAATTGCACCGGAAACTGCACTGGCAAGACTGCTGCAGCGGTTTGCCAGTTGTGTTTGTGAAAGTGCCAATGCCAATTGCTCACAGGCGTGCAGCCCAGCAACGACTTCAGAGTTGTCCATGAGATATTTGATGTGGTAGCTTGGTTTCGCCCAAGTCAAGTTATGGTTAAGTGTCTGCTCAATGGCTGTCACGGCCAGTGGTATAGAGTCAGCCAAATCCCATAAAAGGGTAGAATTCGAATCCACTTTGTAAGTGTAATAAAGTGCAACAAGGTACATTGCCGCATAAGAATCAGTGCTATCCATATCCCCCTGTTGATATGAATACGTGTCACAGTGAGCAATTTTGAAAAACCGAGGGGAGTCAGATAAATGTGGGAGAGGCTAGATTTATAACTGTTTCCTGCCAGTCAGAATCGGGTTCAGAAATATCCCTGGTGTAATCAAACACAAATCCAGTGGTTGGGTCCATGTGGTCACGGTACCAGCCAAGCCACGACCACGCCACACCAGCCCACGCGGGGTCGGGCGAGTCCACCAGTGCCGTGGCCGTCGCTAGCCCCAACGCCCCAAAGTGCGACCAGTACGGCACCAAGTCAGACTGGTCCGTAGACATCGCGATGGCCCCTTTGTAGCTGCACCCCACGATGAAGTCTGCTAGCTGCTGTGGGTCTGGTGCTGTGCACAGCGCGGTGGTTGTGAGCCACGTCAACACCAAGCCTGTCAAGAGCAACGATGGCTCCATCGGACTTTGGTTTTAGGGTTTGTTTTTTGTTTTTGTTGCTAGGATGACAGTACAAAGTTGTAGAACTGAAACCAGGTCATGGTGCGGGTGTGTGGTGAAGGTGGAGGGAAGTCTTGACTTGGTGGTTCGTTTTCATTAATTTCCCCCTTGATGATTATGTCTGCTTCGGCAAGCCTTTCTACTAGTGCTGCATGGCATGAGGTCTGCAATTGTGGTGTGTATCTTGTTGGGTGCAATCATAAGAACTTACCAAGACTCGACCAAGATTTCCAGCGTCAAAAGTACTTGAGGATGTAAACTGCCCAAGGAGGCATATCTTTTTAGCCTTGACTGGGTTTTGAGATAACCGTCTCCCAAACCTACTATGATAAGCAAAACGACATAAAAGAAATAGTCCATACCGGTCCTCTGGCAAAAACTTTCCAGCACTTTCACATTCGTACAACCTTTTCATAACTTAGAAACCATAAAAAAAACCTATAGTCAAAAAACCATTGTGGTGATACAACCCACTTATGAGTCAGTAAAGCCAGAAGTGCCCACAAGCTTGGTTCAGGGGTAACCTTTTTTCGAAAAAAAAAACCCAAATTAAGAAATGGGATATATACAACACTGCGGCATACCACATGGGTTATTCCGCGGTGGAACACTTTGTCTTTCCAAACAGAAGAACCCAAGTGCTCTGCAATTCTCGTGAGAGCACCACATTCCTCAGGTGCTAATTTGCAGAAGGTGATAACTGTGAACTGTTGGTTTTTCATTCCTAATAGGGGTTAGATAACCTAGATCTGTGCTTGGTTGGTTTCGGTTTTCATCAGGGTTAATAGAAGCAGAAGGCAAATCAGGAAACGGGACTGGGGACACGTTTAGGGAAAGTCTGGGCCTGCTATGTACAACTTTGGATGCTGGAACGGAATTTGGAAACTCTGGGCACTTTGACTTTCACTACATGGGGAAAAAAAATCACACCAGAAGAGCCAGTTACGTTCTTAGAAGCGCTTGTATCCGCTTGATGCAAAGTGTATAGTATCCTAAGATCTGCCACAAGGGCTTCAAAATTGGAACGGTTCTTTCGGATTTCACGGGTTCCCAATTTCAGCTTCTTAACAACTGGGGGGGCTTTGGGGTACTCCTTGCGTAAATGAGGCTAAAGGGAAAAGGGAATTTTCACTTTACTTGGTGGATCAAGGATGCAAGGGTAGCGGTTGCATTTCTCAAAATTGAATCACCTGACAGTTTCTCCGCCAGAATCAATTTGTCGAAACACTGGGACAAAATGCGCCCAAGGAAAGAACATTCCTTGGAAGGAGGTGGCTTCATTTCACACAAAAACGCCAATGCAAGTCTGGCGTGCTCAGTTAACTGGTATTCACACGCATCTACCCTGGAAACGGTGAAATAAATCAAGCAAAAAGCACAACACATACTTCACTGTGATAGACATTCCTGTTGTCAGTCCAAGAAATTCTTTCACCGCCGGTATTATGAGGGATTTGTCGCTAGCTGAAAAAAAGGTACTCAACATTACGGAACACGAGAGGGAGGAAACCTAGGGAAAGAGCGTGAAGTGTCATGATGAACGCATTTTCACATTTGGTTATAAGTTCCATTTGCAATGACTCTAGTTGTTGGAAACTCTTTTTAATAAAAGTTTCCATAAAATCCTATTGAAATGAGGAGTAGACTGACGAGTTGATCAGATCGTACATGAACAAGCCACTCCAATGGGGAATCTCGCAAATGCCTGCTCCACAACAATGTCCACAATTTAGCAACACACTGCAGAATGTTATGGACTCATAAATATTTTTCCCCCCATACCACCGAGTCAATGAGATAGCTGTGGTGGGAAATAGCCCGGAGATATAGTTTACAAAAACCTAGTACTTTTAGTACGAGTGGGTGGGAGTACGACGACTTGCCTTGCACAGTGATTGTTTGTCTCTCATCAGTGAAATCAGTAAATTGGAGCAAGTGATGCATCTAAATTGTGTTTGCACTCTTAAAAAAAAATGTAAATAAAACCCATGGAATGTGACAGGATTTTGGAAATGTAGGAACGATAACCAGATACTTCAGTGGCACAGATAATGGTGCTTCTGTGCTTTCTGTCTCTGGCAATCCCAACTGGTCTACTGATGAATCACTAGCAAGAAGAAAATCGAAGATGAACTGAAGGACAGTTAAATGGAATCGAAGTCATTTCGTTGTACCTTAAGACATATAACTTGGAAGTCCACAGTTTGTGCGAGAGAAAGTAACTTTATGAAGTGGTCGAACTCTTCAAGGATTACAGTATCCCCCTAAAGGATTAAAAATAACAACTAAGAAATAAGAGGCTCTCACCTTGCACATGCAATATAACCCGTAACAATATAAAGCAGCTTGCTTTACACATTCAATTTCAGAGTCCATGTGGGGCTTCACCAGGTCTGAATACAGAGAGTCCAAGTACGGTTCACACACATTATCACAAGCGTCCTGAGGCATTGCTTCTAACATCGCTTGTGTGGCTAACAGGACACGAATTTGTCCACAACCACGATCAAAAGTGGATGCCTTGTGAGAGTGAGCCATTAATAAATAACGGCTTGGTAACCTTGTGCTCTTGAAGAAAATTGTGTATATTCTGTGTAGGTCTCAGGCTAATGAATGGGACTATGATACATACATTTTTGTTAGCAAACACACTTGCTATATCCAGATTGGATTCTGCCATGCAAAGTAGTTTGTATTGCTCCTCAAAATTGGAAATATCTTGGAAAAAATAATGCTGTATTAGTTATAAACGGACCATCTCTAAATGGCACCTTCCACGGTGCAAACTTTTTCTTGTGATTCACTAAAGAAATCTTGCGGCTCCTCCAGTGGGTATTCTATCTCAGAAATGATGTGCTCGAGACCAAAACTATGGTAGTGTTTGGAGCACGTTGAAAGGGCCGAGTGGCTACTTTAAAAACTGTTCTGCAGATTGCGGAGCACACAACTGTGAGATCAGTTTCACCAGTAGGGTCCTGCAGTCTCTAGTAAGAATTTCTTTGCATACAACCTCACCTTTGAAACATTACTGTAGGGGAATGGAGTAGTACGTACTTACAAAGGGAACAAGCAAGAGGTTCGCACGCAGATTCCTGCCAAGGAGCAAATTTTAAATCTAGAAGGAGCAGTAAGAAGTGTTTCAACTCCACAGGTTGCAATGAGAGGACTTGGATGATGTCCATGGCTGGGAATTCAACTTAGAATATTTAACGTGGAAGGGAAGGTGCAAGACCAACTATCGGAGTTAGTTGCAACGATTCCACAAATTCCTCAGGGTCTTTCTTGTCTTCTGTTATATATAACAAAATATTACATCTATGAGAAGGTGGGAGTGTGGGACCAATAAGTTTGTGCAGGTATTTCCATAAAAAGAGCAGATGAGGAAGCTTGGCATTATCAACGGACAATGGTACCAAATTAAGGGAGATTGGGTTCACGGCCTGAGAAGAAATGGCATGATTGATACAGACTGTGACTGCAGATTCACAAAACGCAAACTCTTCACAAACCTTGATCAAGTAAATTCAATTTTGGAACAAGGAAGAGGAGCTACTTGAAGAATATTGCCAGTTTCAGAAATCCATTTCTCGACAAGCTTAAGGGCAGACTCTGCAACTTTATGGTCCCTGGGTGAACAATGAGAGTGTTAGTACATAATTAAAAGTTCTACCGGTCATCGAGACTCAGAACAATAATGGCACGTTGCAATGCAGAGCAAGGTGGTGAAATGTCATTCAGCTTTGAAAGCGACATAAATCGCACTAATTCATCTTCATCTCTGGTACGGTCAACAAGCCATTGAGTTGCAAGGTCTGCACAAGGCTGGCATGTGAAAATGACGGGCTGCATAGAAAACACAATAGATCGACGAACTCTTCATTTACGTGTTATTCATTAGAATGTTGAGACCACTGAGAACTTACTTGACTTTATCATGGCTGTGCTCCAAAAAACAGATAAAATTAATAAAATTAATATTACTCCCCTTAGTGACCTCACAAGTACCTTATCAGACGGGCCAGTTGTTCAGACATCCCCTGGAAAAACTCTAGAAATGAACAGACGACATCCACTGAAAGTACTCTCACAGACGTAGTCCTATCACTACATAATTAGAAAGTATAGGTGCACTGATTTTTGTCACAGTAATCTCTGGGAAAGCTCCGATGATATTTTCTTCTTCAGTTTTACTTTTTCAAAACTGTGGACTATCAGGAAAGGTACATACCAAATAGAGGGTTACATGGCTTCTTTAAGGGGTTGTTTCTTAACGAAAAGCTGCAGCATTTTCATCCAATTTAGCCGCGCAATTTTATTATTACAGCCAGCTGCAACCAAACTGTGCTTGAGGAGGTGCTGTATATACTTCGGCTTTTTCATTTTGAGTAGCTTTTTCCGTTTGGCATACAAGTAAGCCCAAAGCCACATTACCTGTTGCTCGAGAAATTCCGCTACAAAGTCAAGGGAGCTCTCCACGGTTTCTTGAGCAGAAAGAGTAAGAAGTCTAAATACTCTATGTTCAAAGCAATCCCAAAACATATTTCTATGCTCATCTTGCCATCTCTTTGATAACAATAAACGAAGCAATATTCTCGCCTCTTTCACTCTGTTGCATTGAGCAAGAAAGTGGGCTAGGTTTAAACAAACGGGATGAAAACCTGCCTTTTATTTGGTTTGCTTGTGGATTTGTCAAGAGCTCTGGAAATTCCTTCATCAAATGCCGCAACGGCCTCTCTGCATTCGTCTTCGTCGCTATCGTCGCTGTCATCGCTGATGCGTTCTTCACCAAGATCACTTTCATCACTTGGATCCGGCGACGACGATTGTTGGCAACCAAGATCTGCGGGCGTCGTAACAGCAACACCATGCGAACTTTCTCGAGGTGCCTCCGGCGAGGTCGCATTTTCATCGTTACATGTCAACGTATTGTCTTGTACAGTCACTGCGGTTCTCCTCCTCTTCGACAAGGGCACATGTACTCCCGACATTCTATGATGCCAGACAGATTAGATCTACTGCCCCAAGTTGAGTGTAGGTCCCTTTCCATGAGCAGGGAAACAGTGTCCACACTGTGGCAACTTCCTCCATGATCATTCGACTTTGTGCCCCCAATTTCGTTGGTGGTGTCCCTAGATCTTTGAACAGTTTCGATTGCTTCTGTGAAAAAAAATACACCGAAACACGAAAAAAACATGACAAGCCCGCCAGCAGCGGGGCTGGTCTCCTCGTCGTCATCATCCAGCAAACACAGTTCACGTCACCCCACGGGAACAACTCGGACAATGTCGGTGGATTCTGTGCCTACCGAGTCCAACGCCTCCGTGGCTGCATCATCCAAACCCCGCAGCGGCACAACCGAATGCGTGTCTAAACAATGCTCCCTCAAGGACAAGCCCGCTGATATGCGGTCTTCCTCTTCCTCCTCCACTGACAAAGTTCCGTCCACTTCGCCGCCGGCGTTGTCCCTGGCCCCCCCACCGCCCTCCTCCTCCTCTTCCTCCTCCTCCTCCTCCTCGTCTCCGATGACCACCTCGCCGACTCCCCCAGTTGTCTACTGTGACCCCTCCCTAGGGGCCGTTTCCTACATCCCCTCGTCCCCGCTTGTTCCCCTCTCTGCGTCCCACCTGGGATCCGGGGGTATCCTAGGCAAAAAGAGTGCCTCCCTGGGCGCCGAGCTTACGACCACCGCAACTACGGCAAGCGGCGGGCGGGAATCAGGATCAGGCTCCATTCCTCGACGGACCACGGTCTCGCCGTCGCCGCCCCCGCCGGGCTCACGTAAACTCGTACCGTTTCACAAACAGATCCCGTCCCCGGCAAAGAACTGCCTCATGACACACTCGGCCCAGGAGATTCTGGAAAAACCTTTCACTAGGCTCTCGGTGTGCAAAGATTGGCTTCGGCTGTCGAAGGGTTTTTCTGTTGTCGACCAAACTTCGGGTTGGTCCCACTCATTCCACAAACCAAGTTAGGCTTTGACTGTCTAAGTGTAAAAATAGGCACGCTTTTCTACGACCACGACACAATAGAGCCTCCATCAAATCAAATTGAAGAGGCGTTGTCTATGCTAAATGCAATATGGTCCATTACTGAGCCTGCAGATAACGTTATTGACCTAGTCAAACTCTATCGCCGGCATGTCTCCAACCCCGATCTTGATTTTATGCATCAATTTCAAGTACGCCTGGACATCCATTGCCCATATTCCTAAAGAGAGCAAAGGTATTCTTAGAAGCCTTAGAAAAGACTCACAAGCACCTATCTACTCAAGCATTGAAGTGTGTATGCCAAGGTTGGTTATCTAGTTCCTTCCTCTATTTTTACTTGTTACTGCAGAAATGATCTACCCTGCAGTAATGCACTTTCACAAGACGTTGTATACCAAATATCCCTTCAAAGATAAAAGGAGTACTTGGAGGGTGTCTGTATTTGTATCTCATCCGCGCACACAGTTCATGGAAATTGTTGTAGCGCATTTGAAGGGGCAGGAGTCACATGAAGCAAATGCATTCTCATTTGCATGGGAATTGGATGTTGTACTAAAACAAGAGTAAGTTTTTACTGCCGAGTTGGAAACTTACCATCTTCAATCAGTGAGAGCCCAACATCCGAATTGTATATTATCAAGTATGATTTAGGGGATGCGATGAAGGTTAATAATAATTAAAAATTCAATGTAGCTATCTATCTAATCCTTAAAAGGAACCAAGTCGATCAGATATTGTTGCTTATTTTGAATCAGAACTTCACCCGAACTGCATTTTCCAGAAGGTTGAGTTTCTCATTTCAAAGAGAGTCCATAATTAATTATCTTTTAGATTTGGTCCTCCCTTCCCCCCTCCATAAGAACATACAGAATAGTGACGAATTGGTATATCCGGCCTTACTAGTTGCGAACTCACTTACTATTCCCAGTACTAAAATTCTTGACACACAAGGAAACATACTTTTTAAGTCCGTAAACTATACTCCACTTTGCTGTACACTCTTGGAACTGACGAGAGCTATCGCAATTGGCTTGGACTCTTTTGACTCGTCAAGTCACTACACGAAGAAAGCAAACAATGTACCTGTTAATCCTGAAAGAAAACGATAAAGATCTTCTGAACAGCAAATTTCTACTAAGCATATAGCTCTTTTTAGGTGACACGTTCACAAGCACAGGCTGGCAAACGATGCAGTCAGATACGACATTTCTCAGAATCATCGCCCTCCTTTGGATGGTTAACTGAAACTAATGTAACTCTACCGCCTAACTGTGACCTAGGATATACTTGCTATGCCACAAAAAATTGTGAGGGAATTATTTGTCGGAAAATTCCCGCTTGAAAAGGAGGGCAGGAGATCTTCCACACTGCAATTCGCGGAAAACAAACGAGTGTGCTAACAGCCCTTACAGAAAGATTAACGAGAATTTATTAATCCTGAAGGTGACTGTTTGTCATAAAGTAATCGAGCACTCCTCCTCCGCTGCATTGCCATTCGAGTTTTGCTGGCAATTCGCTGCTGAAATAGATCCTTTCAGCGATGGAATCAACACGGGGTACGATGCCTTCCACCATATCCAAAAATGCTCCTCCACCAACCATTTGCTTGGGCAGGTTGCAGATTGTATCATACACCTTTTTTGACAACATGCCCTACCAAGACCGAATGCAGTGGACCCTCGCCGCCGCGCCCCTGCTCACTGACACCACCAAGGAGAAAAAGGTTGTGCAAATTCCGGCTGTGGCATTACTCCAGGCCTGCTGTGCGTCACTTCAATCATCGCCGCACAGTGAGCAAGTTGTGGCCCTTGACAACCTCTCGGCCCCGGTAGCAGTTGAAACAGCCCTGAGGAGCCTATTGGCATCCTTGTCACACTGCCATGCTGTCCCGGTGGTTTCACTGAAAACAAGCAAAGCTTTCACTGTAAGTACTAGTAGCACTCACCCGGCACTACACACAAGTGGTGGCTCGGCTGCTGCAACCGAGGTGGATGTCCCAAAGGCAATATCCACTTCCCCCGCACCAACTACAACAACAACAGCCACATCCACAAGTACGCCAATCTCTGATGAGTAAAACTAGAACACGTGTGATCTCCACAATTTTTGGTGTTGCGGGTTATGCACGTTTCCTCACGTTGCAGATGGATCCGAGAAAACCCGCTCTTTTTTGCGATTAGCGGAAGTGGAATTGCTGCTTTTCCTCGACATACTCATCCTGCTCGATAAAGCGAGGGCGTTCGGGAGTTCCCCAAAATTACAACCACCAACAAAACAAAGTCTTCTTTCAGCACCACACCACGGGCCGAAGGCACAAGATCCAAGATGGGCTGGGGAACTGTAGATTACGCAACGTTGACGTGGATCACGGCCATACCGACCGCTTCCATGATGCTCGGAATGGTCCTTGTACAGTTTTGGCAACCAACCCCAAAACTCACTGCTTTGATGCAGGTCTTTGGCTTGGGTTTTTTGTGGTTTTTTTTTTTTTTTGTGTCTGTGTTTTTGTTTTATTTTGTACTATGGAAAACGATAATGATATTCACTTATGTAAAAGCATTTTGGAGCTGGGGTTGTTTGTTGTGCCGTGGCCTGTGAAATACTTCCTGTGGTGCTCAGTGAGGAATACTCTGACCGTATTCGAACCCCTTCTGCATCGTCCACTAAACAACCTTTAAGCTCTGGATTACCTTGGAATCATTGCCGGTTTTGCTGTGGGTGTTACCGTTATGCTACTAATTGCTCGGTTAATCCCCAAATATGAGGCACCGGAAGAGAAACACAAAGACGTTAGTCCTTCACTTGGCTTGTTCCTGCTAATGCATCACCAGAAAAAACGATCTTCCTCACACAAAGAGCATTCTTCTGCAAAACACAAAACCCCGGGATCTTTACCCAATGACGCTGTTACAACAGTTGTCGTTGCCCGTGTAGTATCTCAACAAAGTTCAGAGAATGTTCTATTCTGGATGTGCTACTCCTTCTTATTATTTTTTTTTCTGTGCAGGAGCAACCCAGTTCCCACAACGTCAGCGCCCCACACATGTTAAATTCCGATATTGTCGAAGACGATCCCACTGTAAGTGGAAATAGCAGTGGCAGTGACAGTGACGATGAAGCCACACCCCTTAGGAAAGAAAGCATTGAAGTCGAAGAAGGTTTGATGAATGCCTCTCTTCTACTGGCTCATTTGTTAAAGATCCAAAAAATTCAAGATGGCGCTGCCCCATCAACAAGGGGAATTGTGCTCGAACAATAGTGAAAGTGCCCTGGGGACTGATTGGTAGTTTCCATAACCCTACTGGCTTAAACTCATTTCCATTGCAGTTCCAGTTGCCACTGGTATGTGTAACCCCTGTCTTTTTGAACATGTCAAATAATACCGTCTGTAAGATGGCGCCATGGATGGGCTTCTTATCGGTATTACGTATATTGGTGCTAACTTATACTCTGGTATTGTAATGGCTATTGCTCTAGCAATCGAAATGTGTTTCCTTGGAATGTCAACCAGGTACTCATTCTCACCAACACATTTGAAATAACCTCAATAGCAATCAAATGGCGAAAAACGATCTTCCTCGTGCTGTGGCCATTCCCATTTGCCTGGGTCTGCCATTTTTCATCATTATATCTGGTTATATTGGTGCTGCAATTCTTGCAAACGTTTCTGGGCCAATTTTTGTGGGAGTGGTCAGTTTCGGCATGGCCGGTATTACTCTCTCTATTCTGTGCCTCCTAATTCCCCTTCAGCTCTTCTGTTCCTGATATCTGATGAACTTCTGGTGGAGGCCCACAAAGGTGCGGGCTTTTATAATTTATATGCCTTTATCTAACCTTTGCCATTTTCAGAGGAAGAAAACGATACATGGTGGGTGACTATTTTCTTCTTCATTGGTATGTAACCCCTCTCCCAAAACCAAACAAATGAACAAACTTCATCAGGCTTTGGCACAGTCACAGTACTTCAAAAAGTACTAGAAAACCACCTATCAGCCAGCAGCAGTGAGCATCTCTTCTGCCCCTGTCCAGCTTCCTTCTCCAACGCCACATCCACATCCTCATCTTCATCCATATCCTCATCCATGTAAAAAAACCCGAAGAAAGAAAATTTTACCAGATAAGAGATGCCATTAATGGGCTAATATCCGCGCAAGCCCATCATTAGTATCTCTTGTCTGATAAAAATTTTCTTTCTCAAGTTGAAAAACGGAAACAAAAAACCAAGAGATCTCCTTCTTTAAAAAAAATAATCAAAATAAAAAATCAAAAAGCGAAGGGGTGTTAGATCCGCGAAGGTGAAGCCTACATCGTACGTCCTCTTGCACTTTTCTTTATGTTATTCATCTTTGTGCACAAAAATTAAAAGCAAAAAAAGCAGAAAGGCGATGGCTACGAAAAATCCGACACTTCTTAGAGGGGTGACGATCTACTTGTCGGCCTCTACGTCGCAAGTGGCTGCAGGATCGTCTAAAGTGAGTGTGTATTCTACAAGATCGGACTTGATGAGAGCCGTGAAAGCCTGTGGTGGGAAAATATCTTTTGCTCTTAACTCTTCAACCACACATTGGGTCGTTCCTGACTCAAGTATGAGCCTTGCTTCTTGTTACTTTTGAAATACACTGAATCGCTCTCACGAAGATGAAGATGAATCGTGGCGGGATGTTGCTAAGATTAGACAAGCAACAACCTACTCTACTAAAATTGTAAGGGAATCATGGCTGGTTGACACCCTGGTAAACAATGCTCTACAACCCGAGGGAGGATATGCACCTCCCAAAGATGACAAGTGGGCCAAGCACCAACAAGAGTGGGATGCTTATCACGCAGAACTATGGGATGATAGCACCGACGAAGTAGAAGAGAGAGTGATTGTATCTAGTGCCCCTGAAACTGTTCAACCTACTGAAGACTGTGGTGTGTAAACAAATTCAGCATTGTCTCCTTATTTCCCTCAGGTCCTTGGCCAACAAGCACAGCCGGACTTCCATCTGTAAAAGTTTCTACATTCAAATTGGCTGACAAGTCCCAACCCCGCTTTCCTGAATCTTTTTCAACTTTGAAAAAGGAGGTTCTTCAGGTTTTCCCTCTCTCACCTCAATACTCATATCTAACATGAGCTCAAAGTGGACTGATGTCAAATCAAACCACAATAAGGTTGAACTCTTCTACGAAATTTGTTTGCTAAAATTTGCAGTACTATGCCATTGAAGTACACAAGGGTGCTGAGGGTGGCAAAACAGTATGTTAACTCAACTACTCCCCGAATCTGACCAGATTAACAGCAATTCCGTGTTTTCACTCATTATGGGTTTGATTTGCAGGTGTTTTTATTTTTTTTGCCTAACTGCCTTCAAGACGGACAGATGATCTTGTGAAAAACCCAATGGCTGGTCAACGGGAGTGTAGATATATTAACTCTCTGGAGCAAGCTAAGGCCCTCTACGCCTCCATATATCAGGAGAAGACAGGAAAGAAAGGCTACAGGCCAGTGTCAATGTCTTCCTCAAGTATAGGTTTCCCCAAGGTATTCAAGATATTATTGCCCGCTTATAACCAAGTAAAGGCATCCAGCACCTCTGAAACTCAAGAAAGAGCGTCGCACCCTTTAACACCGGTGGAACAGCTTGTCTGGTACATTTTTGAAGAGGTTTTTCCACGTTCTTCTTCAGGGAATCTGAATCAGCTCTCAGGCCACTCAAACTATGACAAGCATTGCTGCCGTAACTATCACAAGCCGAGGCATTGAAACACCTTTAGGGTTGCTGACTGTGGAGCAAATTAATAAAGGAGAAGCTGTTTTAGAAAAGATAAAGACTGCTTTGTTAAACTCTAAAGTAGGCGGCATACAAACATTGAATAAACTCTAACGTTCCACAGGATCTTTCACTTCTTGAAGACTTATCCGGAGAATTCTACACAATAATTCCACATAGAATAGGTATTCTGCCTTACAGCACAAAACTTTGCTAATGTGTGTTAGGAAGATCACGTGAGGAAATTCGAGCGGCAGTGATAAAAACCCAAGAGCAACTCACACAAAAGGAAGAACTACTTCAGTTGATGAAAGATTTGCTTCAGGTACATCATTTAATTAACATGTTGATGACCTCATAATTTCAGGTTAACAGCTCAGGAGCATTATCTAGTACCGCCATTTCAAACAAGTACCATGCTCTTAAATGCTTCATAAAGGTTTCATTTCAGTTATTTTGCATGCCTCACTTATGTTATCCTTAGGAACTGCCACAAAATTCTTCTATATTTCAGGTTGATGTTTTTTCCTCAGTCTTACATTCCTCTCACTGGAGATAGGCTATTAAAAATATTGTACTCAATTCCCAAGTGAAAAATGAGGGGATTCAAGTTGAAAGAATTTATGCCTTGAAGGTTTCCTATTCCCATTAAAAACAAATAGCATCTCATTTGGCCTAGAAACCAACTGAGCATGAACGATTCGAGGCGGGAATCACACCTCATGTGATCTTACTCATTCCTCACTGTCTTTACTGAATAGTTTCCCTAGGATATGTTGTTTCACGGTTCTAAAATATGTAACTGGGTTGGAATTCTTTCAAGAGGACTCCTTCTTCCAAAGGTTCTGAATCAGTCTTATCCTGCCCTTTTGGTAAATTTTGCTAGTCTGTTGTCGCACTTGGAGGGAAAAGAACAGATTATGGATTGCTTGGTGGTGGCTTGTATTTCGCTGGTTCTGCCGGTGCCTCCGCAAAATATACATCCACTGGGTCAAGGGGAACAAGGTACAGGAAATTTGGAGAAATAAACTCTAATTTTCACTTTTTAGGCTTATGCTTGTTTGTCGAGTGGCACTTGGATCAGTTTATGATACCAGTTTAGAACAGCCTCAACTAATGAAGTAAATGGGCTATGGGCTTTGTGGGGAAGATTAAAAACACAACTAAGTTCAAACAGTCCTCCAACAGGCTTCCAATCTGTGCATGGTGTACCAGGGCCAGGTTCATTTGTTGGTATGTATTACCATCAGCCACTGAAAACCTCTGATCTACAACAGATGACGAATTTGTCGTTTATGACTCAAACCAATATCGCTTTGAGTATCTTGTAGAATTTAGGTATTTTTCCACGTTCGGTACCTTTCTTTCGAACAGTTTTTCTGCAGCCTTCCTAATGACGCACACTCTTCAAGTACACACACCGAACCCATACTTCCCAAGGCAATCTCGACAAATGTACATTGCCTCTTAATTCCCCAGTTTGAAATGTATTAGGTTGGCAACGCACTTCCCATTCCTAAAAAACCTCTTCCTACTGAGAAAACAGAGGCGCCCCACAGACCCCAACTGGAGCAACAAATCCCAAAATCTGCAAAGCAACAAAGGCCCCTTTCACTAAAAGAGTGTATTGGGTCTGAAAATTTACGTATCAAAGAGGAGGAGGACAGATTGCGGTAAGAATTTCATGAAGTGAGCATGCTAATAGTATCCCAGACAGCTCTTTGCCAACTCCAGAAATAGTAGCGAGCTCAGAAATGATTTTTTGCACTGTGTAAATGTATTTAACAATACTGAGAAGTTTTTATATTCGGATCTCTCCAATGAAGAGGTTGGAATGTTTTTGTATTTAACATTCCCTAAATAAGTACAGAATCTCCCAATGATTTTGAACTCCAGTGCACAACCCAAAGGACGCTCAGCTATTACTAGCAGCCAAGTGGACTTCACACACAAATTCAATTCTTTCACTTCCAACATGTTTGAAAATTTTGACTGGTCCAATGTTATTGTGGCGGGTGGTTGTGTTTTGGCTTGCATGTTGTCCAATCCTGGAACCGACTATGACAGGTGCTACTACATTCACATAAATCTTTACTCATAACCTCCAAGCTCTGATATCGACATGTTTATTTACGGGTTAACTCAAGAACAAGCCAATGAAAAAGTATTTTCACTCTACAACACAGCTCACTAACAACAAAGCAAGTTGAGGTACATATATAATTCTGTGCATTCAGCTGGGGCCGAGTGCATTCGAACGAAAAATGCAGGTAAGAGTCAATTGACTCCTCTCAGTGTGTCTGACTGGAACAAGTTACCATTTTGAATCAGCACCCCAGAAGGCATATTCAGATTGTGCTCAGGTTTGGGCAACTCTCACACCAAAATTGACCCTGAAATTATAGAATCTACATGAGCCCCGCTGAAGTACTTCTTGGATTTGACATAGACTCTTGTAGTGTATGCTACGATGGAAGAAATGTCTGGGCAATCCCTAGAGCCATCCGAGCTCTTACAAAGAGGTCTCCTTCCCTCAACCACAACCTGTGCTAAAATTCTTCAGATACAATTTAGTGGACATGTCCCGAAGGTCTCTCACTTATGAAGTCCGGTATTGGTCTCAACTTTTTTATTTCCTTTGATCTCACTGTGTCCACAGACTGTATAAATATAGCAAAAGAGGTTTTGCTGTTGCTGTGCCAAATTTCTCTAGGTAAGAATATTTGTACTTGAAGTTTCTCACTTTCCGTAGAGATCGAGTGGATCCCGAACTTTTCTCCAAATCTTTAAGTCAAGTATCTGGCCTAGGTCAAATCTCAACTCAACGCAAGTGAAATTAACACTCTTGTCAGGAAAGCTTCTGTTAATGGAGTACCACTCAACAAAATCTCCCGCAAAGGATAATGACACAATTAAGCGGTAACACCTCTCCTTACCGTATTTACCGTCTTACGTTGAAAAGAAATAGTGACGGCCAGCGTGGCTCTCGTGCTCTTTTCAGTAGTGACAGAGTGGCGTGGGAAGCGACCCATAACAATGAAACGCAGTCTGATTATGCTGATGTTATCATCCCCTGGGGTCCTCATTGGGTACCTAGTAAAATACTCAAGTTATTGAATTACAGGTAGCTATGAAGTCTGTAGGGCAGTTTTTCTTATTCCCTTTGCAGAGACAAAGCGTTCTTCTTCTCACAGAAGACCCCTGATCAACAATTGAAGCACAGACACATATTTACAAGTACACCTCTTTCCTACCGATTAAAATATTCATGCCCTTTCAGGCGGTATAGATGGAATCCTCTCAGGGAAGTCCTGCTGGTGCAAATGGTGCACGGAAAACTGGAGCGGACCCATCAATGGTGCTACACATGTATTGGGACCAATTTCTTGGTTGATGGAGAACCCGGGCACACAGTTATTAACAGGTAATGACCGCCTGGTTGAACACTTTTCTTAGAACGATGAAGGAAGCTTTCATCCCGTCTCTGACGATCTCTGGGACGCAGATGCTTATCGCAAACCTGACGCAGGTATGAACCAAAGATCTTTCTCCTACACTAACCGGTAAAAAAAGAGACCCACAATGCTCTCTGTGAGGCTTGTTTTTCTGGGGACTATGAAGCCATCAGACAAAGTTCGGTAACAACAAATCAGCTTGCAACTCCATCGTGTGTCTTATATTTGACTCCCCTGGCTCTTTGCATGGCTGGTGCTGCCTCGTCATCTCCATCCGTCCTCGGTTCAATTGATTTCCTCATGTCCCATCACTCCTCTCCCACAACACTTCCAACTAGTCCAGCTCACAAGGTGAACAACCTCACTCATCTGGCTGTCGCATCCTTCATTGGGAATCCGGCAGTAGTCGAAGCTTTGCTCCAAAAGTGTGGTGGCACATCACCCTCAAGGACACCCAACGCACCACCACCACTTCACGTGGCAGCATACTATGGCAATGTAGAATGTATGAAAAAACTGCTCGCTTCTGGGTGCTCCCCGTTGGAAACAGATATGAATGGAAGGTGTGCAGTACACTAAATAGAAGCCAATTCTAATCCCACTCAGAAATGCCCTTCATCTTGCAGTAGCTGGGGGAAATATTGAAGCTGTGAACCTTTTATTGAAAGATGCCTCAACAGGGTCCCAAGCGAAAATGGCGCAAGATAACGGCGGCAAAACCCCTTCCCAGTTTGCTGAGGAATGTGGAAATAGGGGTATCTTAGAAGGGGCAAAAGTCAAGCCATTGGATTCTTCTCTTAAGATCATAACCAAAAGCCACAAGGTATCCACTTCCGCCCTTTGCATCGCCACTTACTGGAGAAGGATCCTTCTTTAGACGTTTTGAGCTGCTGTCTGAACCCCTCCGAACTTGCTCGAGCACTCGCTAATGGTGGGGCCTGGGATCAAGCGGACTTGTTTGGGGTTTCTGCTTTGCACAGTATAAGATGTCAAAATGTTTCCTTTCGGCTTATTCTTCTCAGTTGCGTGCCTTAATGGCATTCAACCCTCAGTTGAGAGTCTTATCAAGGCAGCTCAAATGAGTAGTAAACCTCCAAAGGACTGTTATGGACAAGTATTACCTTCACAATTTTTCTACTTACTAATATTCACTCAGACCCCACTTCACTATTGCGTCATGCAGGTGAGTCTCAACTGTTTTTTTTTTTTTTTTTTTTCGTTGAGGTGCCTTTTTCCAGGCGAACTTCCTTGCTATGAAAACTATCGCTTCCAAGTTCCCACAGTGGCTAGACATTCCCAACTGGTCTGGACAGTCACCTCTGTATTATTGTCTTGCACTCCGATGTAGGTTATGTAGTTTTGAAAACGACATCATGAGCGGGTATGGCTATTGTCATCAAAGTCAGTACATTTCCTTCCCAACTGCTTAGGTTACCAACAGTCACTATGAAAAGTGGCTGGGAGGAAATGAAGAACTACTTTTTGTCGGCTGGAGTTGCGGTACCTGCAGTTTCACCTTACCCAATTCCACCTCTGCCCGCTTCACAATTTCTACAGAAGGTATCGCCTCCACTACAAGCATTCCTCTAAGTGAAGTTTTAGATGGAAACCTCTTGTGCTGACTCTGTACCAAGTTGCATGATAAGACTGCAACAGCGATTACAACACCAAGAGAAAATCAAACCCCAGGTAGCACTGCATAAGCACATAACTAAGGTTTAATGTGTTAACTAGAGCCTCCCAACAAAACCCGAGCAATTTGAGAAGAAAAAAATCACCAAACCAATGAAATCGGCTCACACAACAAAAGCAACCTCTGACAAGCCTTTGAAGAGGGAAAAACCCATCAAGAAGACTGAGGCTAAGCCAGAAAGGAAAAAGCCGCTCCCAAAGAGTAAAGCGCCCGCTTTTGGAGCTAAGTCATCAGCATTTGGTGGTTCTGGAGCATCCTCATTTGGATTTGCACCTGGATCTTCAGCCTTTGGGTCTGCGTCGTCTGCATTTGGGGTTACTTCAGTAGCAGCACTACCAGAAAAGGAGGAAAGAAGTTCTTCTTCTTGGACATTCAGCAATAGCTCTGCACCCCAGACTAGTTATGCACCAGGAACGGTGTCATTCTCTGCCCTGAAATTCTCTCTTCCTGCTCAAAAGTCAGTTCCATTTACCCCGCTTCCTTCCACACCAAAAGCGCTGTTCCCCAAACACACTATTAATACATCAGGTACCTTTACCCACACCCATCAACTACTAACTGTCACCTTAAGCTTATCCTCTACCACTCCAAACCACCATCCAAGCAATAAGTATGCCACATTTTTCCATTTACGTAATTTTAACATTACGGTAGCATCACCAACAAGTAGGCTCTCTTCCATTCCTTCCAAGCTCCTTGCAATTATCGTCCCGCTCGCCAAAGGTAAAATTCTTCATACCAACATTCTCTCCAAATAAATGTTTATTGACCACAGCCACACCCTCAACAATCATTAACTTACAGTAATGCACAGAAAACCGGATAACCACCGCGGAGAAGAACGTGTTGAAGGAAATGACCCTCACGTGGCCGCTTCCTCCCCAGCTCACAGCAGCAATGGAGGCCTTTATCCTCGATTGGGACATTGACGAGCTGGCCGACACCCTCAAACGTCTCGTTGTACTACAACACCACAATTTTTAAAAGAAAAAATGCTTATTTACTTACTCTTAGTTTGACATGTTTGGGGAAACTGGAATTCGAGCCGGGCCATGTCCCTTCCCTCTTGAGGTTAGGAGTAGCACAGGAGTTGTGGGACCTCTTTAGGCAAAAAAGAACCCTTTGTTTCAACTTTTTTTTGCAGCTGGGCATTGCCCACCTTCAGTCGACTAGCTAGGATTGGAGCAGAATGGAGCTGAGGGAAGAAATGCCTTCTTCCAGCAGAGGTGGTGGGTTGTGAGCAAAGCACAACCGGATGGCCGTGGAGTGCAGGGATGAATGATCGGTTGAGCTACGGCACAGGGAGCCAGGCATCCAGATGACAGGGCCACCAGCACCCCCACGCAGCGCAGTGGGGGGAGTGTGCTCTAGGTAACGGGTGGCAAGGTCCGGCCGCGATATTCGCAGCCAGAGGAAGTAGCCTCCTTGTGGGGGTACGAAGGAAACTGTGCCGGGGGGGAAGTGCTTGCGAATGGATGATATCATTGTGTTGGCGCTGTGGGATAAGATGGAGCGGATCTTGCTTATGTGTTGCTGAAGAAGCCCAGTCGTTATTAGGTATGTTACTATTTGCTCGACAAATGGATTAAGCCCACATCCACTTGTGACAACCCCACAATTGGTTAACCGTTCCAATAGTTCCGTGCACTGGCTCTGATAAATGTAAGTGGCCGTGAAAGTGACAATATTTGAAAGTGGAGTACAAACATAGATCCAGCCAAGTCTAAAAGCAGGAGCAAGAATTTTGGAAAAAGAATTTAGGGACACTACATGGGGATCTTCAGGGATATCATAGCACCACAGTGGAGGCGGTGCCATTGGGCAACCATCAAAGTGCAAAAATTGATACACCTCAATTGGCCACATTACTGATTCAGAAGGATTATGTAATCTTACCTCATCGGCAAATATGAAGAACTTGTGCTTTTGACTCAGCTTGAGCAGCCTTTCTCTATTCTCGGGGGGAAGGGTAGCCCCCGTAGGATTGTTGAAAGTAGGGATGATATATAGGAAAACTGGAGGCTCTCTCAAGGTAGACATATTACTTTCCAAGTCATCCAAATCAATTCCTGTCATTGGATCAGTTCTCACACTGATGATATTAAGTCGCAGATCAGAAAATATCTATCTAACTCTATTACTGACAGCAAATGGAGTAGGTTAGTTGATAATAAATGGCCAACCTTCAAAGCATATAAGTACGAGACTGCTTCCACCAGTATGGTATCCCCTGGCTTTGTGAGAACTGAACACAGCAAGGCCAGTGCATTGGAGACCCCATTTGTAACGAAAACATTTCTTTCTTCAGGGTGCACTCTGTTCCCTTCCCAACAAGTGAATAAACAGACCAGCCATCAGTTCTAGTGATTTAAAATGCAATTATTCACCTTCTAAATACTCGGAATACAGAGATATTATTGCCGAGCGTGTTGATTGGCGCCCTCTGAAGGGACCATATTGCAAGGTCTCATAATCAAGGGGCATAGATGCCAGCGCCTCGCGTATGGGTTCTATTGCTGGTGCCAGGAGATCTTCGTGAGGTAGCCCGCTCATCAGGTCGATCGGTGCTGCGGTGCTAGCCATCGCTAAAAACTGTGATCACTGAATGTACAGTGCGGATCACAGTTTAGAAAGATGGAACGGAGTCATCGGCAAATTCTAAAGTCCGGCCAGACTTGGTATGACCGACTTGTTCGCATCAACGCCGGAAGACAAAAATAAATAACGAAACATGTTTTCTCAAAAAAGAAATTCCCTTCTTTACCAAAATTTGCAGAAGGGATTTCGCCGGGTGCCATGGAAGCACAACTGGCAGCGTACCTCGTCGACAAGCTTCATACTTCACACTGCCCCTCAAACACAACCACTACCACATTGTTCGACCATAAAAACACTTCCAGTCCCCCCGATAAACAGCAATGCCACTACACAGAAAAACCACCTCCAAGCGATACCAGCCACCTTCCACCCTCGTCCCCACGGTCGGCACGTTCTCTTAAAATCAGCGCGCGGCGAATCGCTACCCATCAACCCCAAATCGGCCCTACTTTCCACGACCTACAACAATCTCTGGAGGAGTTCCTCAGGTTCTTCTTCGGTTTTTTTTTCCCCGGTGTTTCTGTGGCGCATATTTGGCGTGTTAACGTTGTTACTATAATGCGTATTCCCAATTGTAATGCGGATGTGTAGGTTCACGAGGGCTCTGCGTGTACCTCGGGAGGCCCTTGTGTTCGCGTGTATATACATTGACAGATCTTGGGAGAGAGTGGAGTACACTGTTGATACGATCTTTCATTTCGCTCTCCTCTCTGTTCTAACTGCATCCAAGTAAAAGTTTTCGACTTTTCAGAAATCCTCATTTTCTCTTTTCTCAGGATGGTGATGGAAGATTTTGGTGGATCCTACACGGAATTTGCTCGCGTTATCGGTTTAACTGTGCCAGAGCTGAAGATGCTTGAGGTGCGGTTTTTGGCGAGAGCACTCCATTTTGAATGTTGGGTTGATGCCGAGTACTACATGTTGTTTAGAGCAGACTTGAATAAGGCCCCAGAGTCAATTGACCTACATGCGTCTTCTAAAAGAATTTCCCAACAGCAACTCGCTCTGCATCCCTCAGCTTATGCGTTGACAATGGCGTTACTGCCCTTAAATGATGATGACGAATCACAACAATCAAGCGCTACTCCGCCGCCCTCACCGGGACCAACCTCTAGTATAATTGGCACAGCTTCTACCGACGAACCAACGTCACCTTTTCCGTCATCTCCAGAGAACGGTCACTCAGTCTTATCCACTTTTCATGAATCGCCTCCAAGCCCCCCACCACAGCGTGTGTTTTCCCCAAAACACACATACCCTACACACTCTCCTTCTCATCCTGTAGAACACATACCCCAACAATCACCACCATCTTCACCACTTCCAAAGTTACCACCTAAACCAACACTTAATCCCACACCTTATCGTCACATTGACCCGCAATCTATGACCACAGGCGCACACCACGTTTCTCCAGTTTCCCCTCCGAAAGCAAACGTGTCTAAGCCTATAGCAGTGAAGCAGCCAGCCACTCCTGGTCGTCCCCTGCATATGTGGGCTCAGCAACAAGTAACATCCAGCCCCCCACCACTCACTTTATATCGTCCACGCAAAGACGATAACCAAACCTCGCAACCAAGGAGCCTCAGCAGTAGCACCAGTAGCACTGATGCTACTCCGCCTTCGTCTAAACCTTCTACCGCACCTCGTAATGGAGACTGTCTTTGCGACTCGGGATTCTCATCTTTCGCTTCTTCTTGCTCCAACTCTTCATACTCCTCTACTTCTTCAACTGACGACTTCTCACCCCGGCCTTCTGTGAGTGACGGGTCACCACAGACATTAATTCTCTTTAGAAGCAACTCCGGCGTCTCTCTGCTTCCGCCGAATCCCCCAAGTGCACCTCAATCCCCTCTTGCTCCACTGCCAGACGCACCATCACTTCGCCCAATGTTGATGCGAACAATTCAGGCCAACGCAGCATCTGGAACACCACCTCCTCTGACACTTTATGACACTTCAACGGCAGGTCAGCTTTCCGGATCGTCATTCTCGTCTTTTGCTTCAACATCTTCCAGTGTTTCTACTTCATCTAGTCTATCTTGCAGTTCACATTTTTCGTGTGAAGAAGGATCTCCAGAGATAACTGCGGATAAACCTCCTCCTGATGTTGATGGGATTTCTTCAGAGTCTTCAGAATCGTCATCCCTATCTAACCCCACAACGCCCAAACAAGCCAGATACGGAAACAAATCATCCTTCCAACTGCCCATCAACCCACACCGACCAGAGTCACCCCTGACCAATCCCTCCCCCCAAAGCCCACACTACCTCACACAGCACCACCCCTCCACTTCTGTCCCCACAGATTGGGGGCAACGCCCTCAACTTGCAAAATACCCTCGCACTATCCCTATCCACCTTAACGCCCTCCCTTGGGATTCCAGCACACCGCCAGGCCCCTCTACCCCCACCACTCAATTTACCTCCAAACAACAAGACTTCCCCATCCGGAAGCTTCCGCCATAACAGCCAACCACCAACCCACGAATCCTCTCCCGCCTCATCTTTTACAACCACTACAACCACATCGCCACCACACACAAACACAAACGCAAACAACAACAACACCAACACCAATCACCAGACCTTCACTCAGCCACGCCAAAGTGTAGTTGGCCATGGTCTTCAGGTCATCAGTGGTGGTCCCAGTGCGAGGGACTCACCAAGCCGTTCCAATTCCCCGTCACTTAGGAAACACTATTAGTACTGTACAGTTTATTTAAATAGTTGTGTAAACAGAAAAGAAAGCAAGTGCTTGCTATTTTATTTCCTTGACTTGTCGTAATTCTCCACAAACCATGTGACTGATTCTTGGATAGCTTGTTTGATTGGAGTGAACTGGAAGTCAGGCAAAAGGGCACGCAGTTTGGAATTGGATGCCGTTTTGCGGTACTGACCATCAGCGGCTTCTGTGTTAAAGGTGAGTGCGTGTGTGTAGTCAAAGGCTTCCGCTATCATTGTAGCAACTTGCCCTATACTTACCTGTGAGGTGTGTAAGTATTTGATGTTGTTTGAGTGAGTTTATACCTCCGCCTCGGGGTCAACGCTCAGTATTATTGGTTCCACGCTGTCGTAATTCAGCAAAACCCAACACACCAACTCGGCCAAATCTCGACTGTAGATGAACTGTCTCAAGGGTTTGCCAGTCCCTAGAACCACAAACGGCTTGGAGTCCCTCTTGGCGATGTAGCATTTGTGTATCAGAGCTGGTACCACGTGTCCACTCTCCAAGGAGTAGTTGTCATGTGGGCCAAAAATGTTCGTAGGTATAATTGACGTGAAGTGGCAGCCGTATTCAGAGTTGTAGCACCTGTTCAATACATCTATCATTCTCTTCGCGTAGGCATACCTGTTGAGCGGCAATGAGGTAACATGTGGAGCGTGTTGTGAGGTACCCCTCATTGCTTTCATGTGGAGCGCCATTGTGAAGCATTGATTCGTCAATTGGATAAGTCGTCTTATCAGGGAATATACAGGTAGAGAGAAATGAGATCAATTTCTTTACATGGAAGTCTTTGCAGCACTCCATCACATTGTCATTAATGAGTATATTCTGTAATTGTCCCCGTCAGGCTTTTTTCCCACCACTCATAAAAAAGAAAACGAGTAACCTCTCTGTAGAATTCCACTTTAAACTTCAGGTTTGCAAATAGGCCCCCTACTCTTGCAGCCAAATGAATAACGTGAGTTGGCCTGACCCTCTCAAATAGAAGCCTGCATTGCCTGGGATCCCTCTAGAGATTTTTTTTAAGATGAAATTAAGGGATGTACATCTGACAGCAACAACAACACATACAAGGTCAAACTCCTCAACACCCGTGAAAACCCATCTCATGGCTCTAAGTGTCTCGGTCGCCTGCGTGGAGTTCACGAACGCCTCAATTGCACATCCCACAAGTCCCGTTCCCCCCGTAACCAACACAACGTCACCGGTAGACGCCGGGGTTGGGGTCGGTGCAGAGGTTGTAGTTGTCGATGACGCCGTTGAGTCCGTAGATCCAACACTCGGGTCACAGCAGCTCATTCGCGGTTTCGGATTTTCCTTCCTTGTTTGTTTGTTTTCGATTCGCCTGTTCCTTGGCAAAGAGCAAGTTCCAGGAACAACAAACAAAAAACAACCAAGCAACATGACAACAGAGCAGGGGAGTGGAGACAGGTTGGACCTGTCAAAATGCGTTGTCACGTTCCCTTCTGGTACGTCCAGTGATAAGATAACTATTCGTAAAACTTTTTTTTTTTTTTAAATTTCCACTGCCGCGTTAGTAATGCTTGTCTCTGCTTGATTTTGTTTCATTATGTACTAATGAACAAAGGGAGGAAGGTTACGTACCCCAATCACAC
Source organism: Pelomyxa schiedti (assembly GCA_020536535.1). Taxonomy (NCBI): domain Eukaryota; phylum Evosea; order Pelobiontida; family Pelomyxidae; genus Pelomyxa; species Pelomyxa schiedti. Next base: position 42,139 of record JAHLWZ010000865.1, read on the forward strand.
CCCACTGTTGGGGGTTTCCCAAGATGCGGAAATGAAGGTAGTCTCACTATTGTTGCTATTATTTTCTCTTGCGTGGTGCACGTTTAATCACACGAACTAAACAGAGTGGAGACCGCGTTGTCGTAGCAGCCTCTGTGGAGGGTTTACTGATGTCACTTTCGGAGACCATTCCTTTTCATTTGGCTTCTGTTGTTCCTGTATTCTGGGATTCTAGTGAGGGTCACGCTTGCCTCAGTAGGACGCTGGGTAATAACTTGTGTTTCTTTCATTATAACAATTTGTCGTACTTGTTTTCTATTAGGACACCCAAACCCACTCATTATTCGTTAACACCTAAGTCATTTTAATTTGTCTCTTGGGAGAGTAACTTTTACTTTTTTAGTCTTTGTGCTTCAAATGGCTGTTTTCAAAGAGTTCCATGAATCTTTTCTACTGACTGTTGAACATTCGCTTGGCTCTGTAATATCTTCTCCACCTTTTTCCATGTTTCATTTATTTAGGGATTCATGTGTTTGATGGACCATGGCACGACAGTTGCCACACCAGAAATTATTACGAGACTCTCTAAATGCATGGCATCTCTTGTTGAACAGTCTGTACTCCGCCTTGAGAACGCATACCCTAACTGAAACACTATTGAGGGATATTCCCATCACCATTACGAAGTTGAGCCACGCTGAGTCAGAGCTCTACATGAGCGGACGCAACCGACCCTATTCTTTAGCCATGATTCGGGCCTCAAATCAATTCACTGCCAAGTATTCATGCTGTGGAGATTTTCTTGGTGTGTCTTGGAAGAAAAATCCCGTGGTTGACATGTGAACAGAAGTCTATCGGAGACCTCTTGGCCCAAGTACAGGGATCCTGAAGAGATTTACTTTTGAGCTTCTTCAATATGATGTCGGGTTTGTGCTCCGATTTCCAGACACTACCAACCCAGGAATTCTGCCCACATTTACACCTGACCCTCGCATAGTTCAAGTTTTCAGTTTCTGACCCACTCTTATTATATTGGCAATTACTTTATTCTTACACACTTACAGAGGAGGGTCATTCCTGGGGAAAGGTCTTGAGTGTTGCATGTATCGGCCAGTTGAATCAAAAAGTTGTTGCTGGTGATGTAAAGCAATACCTCGCCTTGAATGAAGCTGTTCACAATCACAAGATTGTAGAACTCTCTCTCACAATTTCTCAGCGCGTGGCCAAAGGTGTTAAACTTATCCTCATTGCTGGTCCTTCAGCCGTAATCCTCCCTTTTACTGCTTTCCTAGTGTAATTTTCAACATTAGAGTGGAAAAACAACATTTGCTGCTAAACTTGCACTTCAGCTTGAAATTCTGGGAATAACTCCAACTGTAAGTAAAACCGTTCCTTTCCCACCATAAATGTATCCCAGATAGTATCAGTGGACAACTATTACAAACCTCATAGTGAAGTCCCACGTGATTCTAGTGGCAATCTCGATTTTGAGGTGCTCGAAGCTCTTCGCATCGATACCTTGAATGAGCATCTCTTGCAGCTATTTTCGGGAGAAGAGGTTTGTTGTCGTCCCTCTCATTAAAGTTGACACTGAAAAAGACACAAACGCCAATTTTCGATTTCCACACTGGCAAACCGAAGGCTGCTACCATTCCTCTGACATTACAACCAGGAGGAGTCATCATAATGGAAGGGTACAAAAAGATCAATGCAATCTGATAATATAACTTAGACTTTCACAGGATTCACTGTTTGAACGACTGTCTCACTCCAAGGGTACCATTGGAATCTAAATTCAAGATATTTCTTGCCCCTTTCACCCAGATGAATCTTGACGAAAGTACTTTCCTGTGTTTAAACTTTCCCTTACAGGCATATATGCAGGCAATTTTATTCCAAACAGTACTGGACGTCTTATTCGCCGAATTGTACTACTTCTCTTTCATATCCTTTTTATCGTGACCATCCACCAGGTTCGTGACTACAACCACAGGGGGTATTCTGCCACAGACACGCTGAACCGCTGGGCGTCAGTGAGGTATTGTCTTGCACCAGTCGAAGCTTTATTTATGTAATAAAATCTCCTGCAGGAGAGGAGAGGACCTCAGCATATTCCCATTCATGAAAGACGCAGACGTGGTTTTCAATTCAGCCCTGGATTACGAAGTTGCAGTTCTCAAGACGTTCTGCAAGCCCTTATTAAAATCTGTGAAGTCAGGGACCCCACCATACAACAATGCCCAGTATGCCACAACTCTCCTCCAATATCATAAGTGACCATACCTACAGAGAGCTTCTTGAATTCCTTTCATTTGCGTTCGTTGTACCACACGACAATGTTCCACCCGACTCCCTTCTCCGTGAGTTTATTGGGGGCAGCTTCTTCCAGGTCTAGGGTGGCACATTTCCCTTGTTTCATATTGTACCTAATGAGGGGCAACTCGAGGGAGTTACAAATCAAAGTTCCCCCAAGAACATACCAAAACAATTGAAAGGTCCTTTGGGGCCATAGAACCAGTACTTGTTTGTATCAACCACTTTATGGAACCGATAAAAAAGCAAAAGCAAAACAAAAAGAAGGCAACGACTGTCGTATCGACATGAGCGGCATACTAGGGGGAATAGGGGAGGCGCTGGGGGTCACGAGCAGTAGCACGACTCCCAGCGGGGGAGGAGGAGGAGGCACGGGAGGGAGTGGGACGGGGAACCTGGAGGGGTGGAAGCGTGAGGCCAAGCGCAACTCCACCCACGGGGTGTTGGTCACCGTGAACAACAGCACTGCCACCACGTTCGTGGCTGCGGACAGGGCTTGCAGGGTGTGCAAGGGTGGTTCTGTCCCTGGTGCGTCACTGCTTTTTTTTTTTTTTTTTTTTTTTTTTTATTGTTGTTAGGGGAATTGGGGTTTGGCTCTCCTTGGGCTGATTAACCTTACTTTGGGGGGTTTCCTTTGCAGCCCAGATAATGCCTTTTTCGCAAATACAATTGGCAACAGAGAGCGATTCATTTATTGGTGGCAATAAGGGAGTGCTACAATACGAAGCCAAGAATGGAGCTAGTATTTTTCCCCCCAATGCCCCAAGTACAACTAAGAGCACTTAGAGATATATTTTGAATGGAACTCTTCATTTCTTGGGGATAAAACAAATTCGGGAAATGCCACTCCCCCCTACAAGTAAATCCTAAATATTGCCACTTTTTCTCCCTTCATTTTTTTTCCTTAAAAAGGATTCTCAAGCAAGCTCACACTGAGGGATACCTTTACGAGGTAATATTTACAGTCTCTGACTCATCAAGTGCAACAGCCTCTCCTAAAGCGTACAGCTCAACAAGTGTTGTTCCGCAACCATCTGTTTTATCTCTAGGTACTCTTGCACTAATCTTACCTTTTTAATCTTCTTTTCTTTTAGACTCTAAAGGAGACTTGAAAATACTCACCTGCACACTCGAGGATCTGCCAAGCAAGACTGTTTCTTCTTTTGACATTCTTTGGTTTGTGTTTAGGAGTAGGTAGACCCCACTAACGTACCTAGTTTTCAGAAAGTTACGAGTGTTACACAAGCTGATGAATTGTCTCGAAGATTTAGAACAACCCATCCTCATTATGTTAATCCTCCCACCAAAACTCCCTGCTGACAAAATTTCCACCAGAAATACTCTCCAGAATGTTTACTGTTCTTTTCCAGGTAATGCAAAGCCATTTGTTTGCTACAATACAATGTTCACTATGTCAAGTAAATTTGGAATTGTACACTTCTGGAAAACTACGTTTTCATCTCTAACTGGCATTGCAACTGGAAAACCCCCACAAGGTGGGGTTCACTGTTTGAAACTGGACGTTTCTGGAGTTTTTCCAGGATGTTTCTTATACATTTTCCAAGGTATATTTCTGTTTAGTATTATTCTTTTTAATTAACTTACAAACCTAGTATACTTCCCCCCATTGGAGGGTCTCAAACCAGGCGAGGATGGGTTGATAATGAGTACTCCACAAGCAGTGTTGAAGCAGGAATTGTGCCTGGTAAATGTCTTCTTCTACATGTTACTGCTGTCTCATATATTTTTATTTCTTTTTTACAACAAAGGTTAATGACTTCTTTTCTGACTGTATGAGAAATGAAGATCAGTTCTCAAGCATTGGTGCACTGGTAGTTGGGGATTTTGGATTCCAGGCATCACTTTGTGCGTTTTGGCCTTATTCTTTTCAACTTTCGTAAAAAAACCTACAAAAAGTGAAACCTAAGAAGTTACCACCTGAGCAACTTTCATCCTCTTCAATTATTACCACACTTTCAAATATTGCCCTAGGATTCAACACCAATGATAATCATATTCACCTTATTTTTCCGTATGTTCCCAAATGCTGTACTGGCTCCTTCCTAACAAATATCGTTAAGATATGAAATACAGGAACTTTTATCCACCCAACATATTTTGCCATGCTTTATGGGCTTATTTCGTAGTTATCTAAAACTTCCAAGGGATAGATCTATGGTTCTATCTCATTTAATCGCCCAAGTTATCAAGGTGGAAAATCAAGCAATAAAGTGTTATTAATTTTCATAGCTTGATGTGCGCAGGCGATTATCTGCGGAGCTCAGCGAGTTGCATCGAATCCGCCGGCAACAGTACATCACTGCAGGGCTTGAGCGTCTTAACATTATTGTGCGAGGGTACGATACTGCAGGACTCATAAGAGAGAAAGATTCCGCTCTGTGGTGTTCAGAATTAAAAGCACTCATTGACACATTTTATGGTAAAGCTGCCTTGGACGACTCTGAAAGAGCACCTCAATTTGACTTAAGAACGCATTTAGTTCTATGGCCTTTGCTCAGAGCAGTGCAAAGGTATTTCCTTTCTTTGATGTAAACACATCCCCCATAAACTTGTCTGCCCTGAAGGAGTCTCGGTGTCACACTGACGGCTTCAGCTGAAGTACAAGCACTCAAGAGCCCAGGCACAGAACTATTTGGACCTGACAGCATTGAAGATGTGACAATACCGTCACTATACCTCGATCCACTGGACTACTCGCTCTTCTTGTCTCCCCTCGGTTCATCTGCATCCACAATAGCCTCGTCAGCCACAGCCTCAGCCATAGGGTCACCCATTCCCATTGCCATCATAACACCGCCTTCACCCACAATTTCTGCCAGCCCCCTTTCCACGTCACCCGCTAACCCTCCCACCGGATACTCCTCCGTTACGCCCCCGCCCTCCCCCACCATTTCCTCCACCCCCACCGCCTCCTCTAGCCTGTCCTTTTCTTCCTCGCCAATCACAGCCACTACTACAAACAGTATCAGTAGCAGCGGCACTGCCTTCCGCTCTTCGTCCTCCCCGTCGTTATTATCCACGGCCACAATTCCAAAATGCACCAAGTTCACATCGGCATACCTAACCACCCTCGATGCACTCAATGCCCGTAATCTCACCTACACTGAACCCAATCGTTACTCATCATTCTCGTCCTCAACGTCCTCCTCGTCTGCTGCCTTATCTGCTTCCACATTCTCGTCCTCGTTCTCCTCCTCCTCTTCTTCCTCCTCCTCCTCATTGTCTGTACAATCCCACAATTACAGTGTAGCTCCGCCGGTGCCCACGTGCCATGTGCTGTGCCTCGACAGCGTTCATCACTTGCAGGATAGAAAGCAATTGGCTTATATAGAGGCAACTGAGGCATCACCTTTCCTGCCTGAGAGGAGCAGATCGTGCGGTGTTTCTTTGAACTTCACAATCACCACAAGGACCCAAAGGAGTTGACGTCTCAGTCTACCAATTTTTGTTTGTATAACCAGATTGATCCATCAATCAAATCAATCCAACTTGAAAAAAAGAAGAAAAAATATCGGGGAGTGACACTGGAACCCGGACAGACAGTGCAATAAAAGGATTAAGAGCAAAAGGACAAAAACAAACAATAGTTGAGAGCACCGATGTCGAGGACACTGGAGCGTGTGTCGAGGTATTTGACCACAATCCAAACAGGAAGATTGGCAAAAGAAAGAAAGGTTGAGTTCCCTTTTTTTTTTTTTTTTTAAATGGTTCCGCCTTAAACATGAGACTCGAACAGGAGGCATTGACTGGATTGTGCGCGTGCATTGAGACGAAGGGTGTGCAACAAGAGTTGGACAGTTCTACTGATGGAAAACTTTCGCAAAATGGGGATGAAATTGGTGTGTGAGATTGAGCTCAAACGGTTGTATTTTCGAGGTTGGACCTGATTGAATGTGCAGAGCTTCCAACCTGGGATACACTCATTTCTGTATTGCTGTTGTGTGCGAACACCTCTCCTCAGGCAAAAGAATATCCAGAAGCAATTGTGAATGTGGTTTCCAAGGCTGATGAAAGTATACTTGACTGTTGTGGACATTTGTGCTATTTCAACACTACATTGTAGGGGGACCGCGTCTCTTTTTGTGCATTCGGGAACTTCACCAGCGTATTGCCGCTGTTCTCTTGGATTCTGAGTCCCGTGGCGCTACTCCTACACAATCCAGCTCCAAGAAACGTTCCACTTCTGGGAGTGATGACATTTCTAAGTGCTACCTACATATTTTAGAGGAGGTCAGCAAGGTGCCTGGATATTGTCATGTCATGCAAAAGGAAACATTTTCAAGTTGCTTCAGTGATCACTTCTGCTTTCTGGATCTAATAGTCTTCTGCAGAATTCCTACAGTTCTTCACAAGACGGCTCCTTTCACAAACCTCTGAAGCGAGATATGTGCACGTTTTCAGTGTTCTCGTTTGTGCTTATCCATTTGACCTGATGCCGTTTACACATTCTCTCCTTACATTCCTTGTGGATTTTTTTGATACATACCCGTACTTCTCTTGTCACATGCGAAAACTTACTCAGTAAAAAAAAAAAAAAACCAAAGACGCACACAATTTGGAGTCCCCTTGATGACTATGCTTAACCACATCATCGCGTCCTGCGGCATCAATATTATTCAACAGTCACGAGAATGCATGCTTAAAATTTTTCCATATCTTCTTAAGAATTTCTCTACATCTGACTCTATACTGAAGGTCCACTTAACCCTCCTTTGTTACGGACTCAACCTTTATCAGGGCAATCTAATAACTTTCTGCCGAACCCAAGTCCGTCTCCATCGCGAATATTCTGGAATTGTGACCCCGATTAAAGATGCCGAAAGCTTAGTAGAAGTGATTATAAGTGATCTGAATCAAACGAGGTTCAACAACCTCTGATACTTTTTTCCTCAACATCACAGGTATCTCTCAGTGGAAGCTCCACATTTACCACAGCTGGTTGATTTGGCTTCCGACTTGCTTGTACAACTTACGAAAGTACAAAGTACCTCAAAAAAAAAATGATACATTCATCATCACCAGAATTCTCAAGTGGAATCAGACCAGCCTCTCAATATAAAACGCAAGTTTCTCGAACTGCAGGACTTGGAAAGAGATATTAGGGAACCCAAAGTCTGGTAAGAGTTTTCTGTGATAGCTATATTTAACGTCAAACAAGGTTACAACTTATGACATCTCTGTTAACTAAGTACCCAAATTTGATATCTGTTTCGTTTTCCATAAGAGTTCTGGGCCGAATATGTGACTTCATGGAGAAGTTGCCAAGTGATCAGTTTGTTCCTACAACAACCCAAATAAGTAATAGCAACCAATGTCTACAGGCAAGACACAATGGATTGGACATTAAAATGTCTGGAAGCTTTGGCTAAAGTGTCTTCGCCTTTCACAAAACAGGACAGTCGTAACCTAGCCACTACACAACGTCGTCCCAGTTCAGATAATCTTATATCCTCAACACCTCTTACCGCCGCAAATGCCCTTCCCTCTCCATCAAATGATAAGTCCTGGAAGCATGTAATTTCCATCACCCTCCCCTTTATTCATAATCGATGAACAGAAAAACAAAATTAACAGATTTGGAGATTGCTTCTTCATGCACCCGACAGAGCTTTGCAAGTGATGACAGCCATAGTCAATTTTTCGTTGATAGACCCCACATTTTTTGTGAGTTCCAACGACATATGGAAATCGGCATTTTTTACTTCACGACCTTGCTCTGAGTTTGTTCACAAGAGATTGACTCAATAATATCCTGACTAACAAGTGTATTAGCAACTCATTGACATTCCTGCTCACCTTCATGAAGTGTCATGACTTGCCTGTAGGAAGTTATTTTTTCCTCCCCTCTGGTTGATACTTTCGTAGAAGTTAATTACAAGCGAATCTGGCACAGCTCGTTCGCTGAGACAAGAGCTCATCTCATGGATTTTGAAACCAATGATCCCAAAAGTATCTAGCTGCTTCCTCCGTACTCCACTAAGATGCCTAGAAACCAAGTACTATAATGGAGCCAATAACTGGGTTGAAAAGAAATCTTCGTGTGTGGCCAAGTCCTAAGCTGCTTTCTACCACCTTATACCTTCTTTTCACTCCTGGCATTCCTCCTTCATTACTTGAAACGTCCCAAGTACTCCATCCCTTATTCTCGTCTTATGTTTACTGACACCACAAGAATGAAAGATTTGCAACTCCACTCACTTCTGTTGAAGGGACCCTTTCTCAGATTGAAGGTGGTCTCACTTCCTCTCTTGAAATTCTTTTACATTTATACAGAGTCCCGAACTTTGTATCCTACAAACGATTTCCGCAATAAGGGTTTCCTTCAGGTGCAAATTTCCCAAGGCACCTCTTTAAACCAAATCCCCTCTGAAATGCAGCTTTCTTTGTCAGGGGTACTGCAAAAACACGTTTTTTTTTCATTTAACTTTTTTTAGTTGTGCAATACACTACTTATGAAAAGATTTTCAAGATTGGTTTTACAAGAACAAAGTATACAGGAGACAAAGGTATTTATTCTATCTGTGGAAAGTGCCACTGACTTCTGGAGAAAACACTTCTCGGTGTGGATAATTTCAAATTGGCCTACTGCCTTTCTGATTTTCTTCATCACACTGCACTCTTGATCCACTTTGATTCTATTGTGCCAAACAATCAACAACATCTATCAGATGCCATCAACAATGTACAAATGATACATAAGTACAGAAATTCGGCACTAATAGTTTATTAACAGATGCTGGACACCTTCAGCAACGACTTTGGTCGTATTCTCGAGTATTCTGAGGCAGACCTCATCACAACACTCCTGAACCAACTCCTAGAACTTACAAACACCATCTCCACGCTTCATAAATATCACGACTTCTACCCACACTTGGCTGAGTCTTTGGTGGAAGTGATCAATCAACAGGTTTTATCTCCCTCTTGTTGAGAGATCTGAGGTCACCACAGAATCAAGGACTGGCTCGGGCCACTCAACTTAACCCCAGTGATGCTCTAGACCTGGATTGTGGGGCGTTTGAGTGCAACGCCACTTCCCTCTCAAACAAAAAATCTGTGGAACAGCTGAAGTTGTTTGCAGCGATACTGGGAAGAGTTACATCCTGTCCTACATGCGCAAGCCCTTCTGGACCACTTTCTTTCATGGAAAAGAGTATTGACACACTTCTAGATGTTCAACTGGACGTCATCTTTGCGGTACTCCTCCCCCATTTAATGAAGTTCTTCTCATTAGCTTTCCAGATGGCAAAAGCCTTGCTCAATCTTCCATATGCAAGAACTTCTATTGCTCAAAAGTGCCATGATTTATTATACACTGTGAAGATATCAGGAGATTCAAGTGTGCACTTTTTCACATATCCATTTATTTAGTAGTGATCTATTACTAGGTTTTAGAGGAAATGTGCTCGAAGTCACTTCATTAATTCTAGCTTCTATAAAGCTGAACCAAGGGTACATCAACCAAGAAGAAGAGTGCCAAACTATAGAAATATGCTCTGCTATGCTTGAAGTTTTATTTCATTTAAACCGGCACCAACAATTGCATTGGTCAAATCGAAAGTGCCTGGCTGGTTGTTTCCTCATTTTCAAAGTATACTCCATTTACCTTTTTTCTTTACAGAATGCCTTCCATATATTCTCTTCTTTCCAAACCTGGCTCAAAAGTTCCAAGAGCGATTTTTAAAGTTATTTGCAGACCCGGACTACCGTGTGAGATACCAGATGGCTTTATCAATCAAGCCTCATTTCACTGCAAACCCGGAGAGCACACTTTTTCAGGAGATAGAGCAAGCACTTCCTCTTGTTATCACGAAATGTTTGTACTCCCAGCCTTTTTCCAGACTAAGGGTTATTAGGTTCCCAAGAGGAAGCTATAACAAGTTTACTCACTCTAGCAGATCTAGGTTGCATTCTCCCTTCTCATCTAGGCTCCATTCTTTTTATTATATGTTCCCACAGTTCCACAGGTTTACCTTTCCCAACCGTTTGATGAACAAAATCAACTTGTCTTACAAATAGAAAGCTCACCTGATGAAAACCTTTCAAATGACGAAACTATGGAGAAAGTTCAACAAGCCATACTGCAGCATATTGCACAGATGTTGGAATATGAGTCCATCCCAAACTTGTTGCGAGAGTACCTACCAGAGTTATTGTCTAGATGGATACATGGACAAAAGAGCCAACCCATTTCCCGATTTCCCCTCTTCCTGATTGGAGAATCAGACATTGATGAATTCTTTGTTAGGTGTGATAGTTCTTATAAATTTTCTGCTCACCTTTTTCTCAAGTCATTCAACACTTATTGTACCACGCTTGGTGTATTCCCGAAATGAGAGTGACCTTCTGAAAGTTAGACAAGCCCACAACTCTGAGAATACCCCAACACTGGAATGGTAGTTGCCCTACATTCAAATACGCCATCTGTCTAAGAGTCATGCTCAGGCTGTTGAAGCAATATTTCAGTGCAACATTTGCATATGTCTTTCCTCTATATTACATTCCAGAAGAGGAAACTCGGGCAGCCAAAGTATTTAACTTCATCCTTTCGAAAATTAGCCAGAGTATGTTTCCAACAATAAATACTCCTGGGATTCATTCCACTCCTCAGAGGAAGTTAATCGCCTCATTCCGACGAAGTTTACTCAAATTGTGTTGAATATGTTTGATCTGATGACTTTCTCTTCCTCGGAGCAGTTTCCGCACTATCCCCCAGATTCAATATCAAAAGCATTGTCTCACTTGGGGAAAGATGCTTCCCCATCATCTGACAGCCCATCAATTTGGGATAAACAAATAGCGTATGATGACTCAATACTCAACCAGACTTACTTGAACAATAGTAACCCAGAATGCTTCCAGTCTATATTCCTCCACATTAACAAGAAGTTCGCTGTCACAAGGCGTGGTGATGAAAAGGAACGTCTTTTTGGTGTTTTTGAGTTCTTTGTGCAGCAGCTTGGAAATAAGGTGACGGCTGCAAGTACTTTGAGAGGTTTGCCCCTGTGTGTACTGTTGCAAGGTAACACCTCCCAGACGCCATTTTCACTTCAGTTCGGTTTATGTCCTGTGAGCATCTTCATGGAAGGGCCTGCCTTTTGTTAAAGCAGTTATGTGAACTTTCTGTGGAAGAAGGACAATTTATATCCACCTTGATCCCCTCGGTATCATTCCCCTCACTTTCTTGTGGTTCACATTTCCGTAGCTAATTTCATCCTTGTGGCCATACATTCAACAATCAAGTGAAATTTTTGTTGACCTGCTGTCTTATCTTGTCAGTCACCCTTTACTTCAAGAGGCAATTTTAAACCTCAATCTCTTTGATGAAGATCTGCCATCCCTCAAACCTTATACGAAGGTTTCTCCTTGTGTTTGTTGAGATTTACAAACTATTCAGAAACTGCTCCATCTTCGTGGTGAGAAGGTTCTCAATGATGAGTTGTCCCTTTTCTTGTCCCACAACCAGGCGAACACACATAAAACTGAAGCTGCCACCCTCTCTAGGCTAAGGCACCTTACCACCCTGCTGGAGAAAAACAGCAATGTTACCCCCCCTCAGTTACCTTCCAGAATATTAAAAGTACACTAGGTGAACAATTCAGACGCAAAACCCTTGCTTATAGACCTGGCATGGTGCCTCATTCACAGGAGCAAAACTGCATCCCCCAGCATTCTGTATTGTGTTTAGTTGAGTTTCGTTTTATTCATTGAAATAGACTTCAAATTAGTGAGTGCCTTGGTGCAATGGGCTGCCTGGACCCCTCTATTCTTGCTGATGTAGGGAATCATGTTCCACCAATCAACCCATTTCCAGCTTCTCCCATCTTGCTGAAACAAGAAATGGAAAGTGTAACAAGACATACACAAGTTTATATTATCATACTTAAACTCTTGGATTCCTACCTTAACGATGACGATGTGTCAGTGATTGACATAACTTCGAATACTCTAAAGGTAATCAACTGTGCCTTCATGGTCCTAACTTACAAATCCAGCAAATTTTGAAAACTGTCAGTGGTCAAGAGGCTTTCTCTTTATTAGATGCAAACGAGCAGAAATTGTTAAGTCCTTTTAAACCTACTATGGCTGTGCCTTCTCCTCGGTTAAAAGGCTCTGGATTATCCTCCATAGACACTTTACCTGTTATTTCATGACAAGTACTTGCCTAAGGAATTTACATAGTGACAGATTTGGGAGCAGCAAAGTAGCTCTAGTTATTCCATGTGGATGTGTAACCTCACAGCAGCACTAACACCATATGCTTTTCAAGTATCCTATTCTTGACTTTGTCCTTGTTTACTGATGAAACTCAGGATGAAGTTTTGCCCTTGTGTGGTCCAATTTGCCAAGCAAAACTAGAATTTGCTGAATTCCTATATACTCCCCTCGTCTTCAGCATACTGGAGACTGATTTGTCTCAAGCTACAAGTCTTTCTTTATGCTTCCGTACTCATCTTCTTAACAGTCCCCATTTAGTCTGTTCCCAATGACTTTTTCTCTTACACGATTAACACACAAAAGGACGTTATTTCGCTATCATTACAAGCCCTTGATTACTTGAGAGTTAATCTCACTGGCACCAGAAAAGAGAAACCATCTTATTTTGTCAAGTTTGTTCTGTGTATCACAACTTCTGTCTAACCCCTTACAGACCATTTTGGGATAAGTATCCAGAATTTTGGATTGAATTCGATTTCATTGGCATTGCCCAGGCAGCAGTCAAGTGCTCATCGTTCTTTGGTGCGGTTCAGTATGTTGAATTTCACTGTGACAAGAAGCTCTATGATGTTGCTACTAAATTTCCTCTCCATCAATAACCACCCACAAAGAAATCTGTCTGCTTGTCGATACCCCCTGGTGATGAGAATTCTATTAATAATTTATTACTGGATATCTACACGAACATTAATGAGCCAGATAGTGTATGCAACACAGACAGTGGAAAAAAGAATATGTGACCAACCAAACACTAGATCTCTTGCATTCCTAAGACACATGGAAATGTTCGTGCTGATATCATTACTAGCAGGCATGAATGTAATTGGCTCAACCTACTGCGGATGTAAGTTAAAAATATAAATATATGTTGACAGTATTTAGTTCTGATACCTGCCTTGAATCCTCCACATCACACCCTCCCACTGAGTCTGTTACATCACTCCTATTATCCCTGCATAACTTAGGACAGCAACACCTTCTCGAATTCTACTTGAGTATAAGCCAACTTATTGATTTGAATGCTAATGCCCCCTTTCTTAGAGGGAATAACTGTCAGCTACCCTGACTTACTTCCAAAAATATCCGAATTTCAGGTTTGTCACAGTAGTTTGCCACACCCACAGAAAGATAACATTTTTTCAATCTAGTTTGAGAACGCGTGGCAAAGAATGCAATGGAATCTGGATGCTCCTTTGAGCGTCGAAGGTGACTACCTTGACTTCAACCATGCAGTCTACTTGTGTCTTCGATCCATTCATGATGGTGACCACCAAATATTCCTTTCGTCCCTTAAATCATCAAGGTTGAAAAAAACCTTTTACCTTAACAACACCTCAATATTAGTAGGATGGAGATAGCACAAAGACTGGGTCGCATGAGTCATGAAAGCAGTAAAGAAGCACACTCACTTTTCGTAAAGCTACAGTGCCTCTCGGAAGTGAGTCATATCTGGAATATTGTGTGGGGCCCTGCTAGCATGAGTTCTACTGGGCACACACTGTTACCACAGGCATTAAAGAGCCGCCCTTCCGAAGAGGAAGTAGAAAGTCTGTTCAGCTACTGGAGGGTCAGTCCTCTACAGTTTCATAATGATTGTATCTATACTGTTATCCAACACCAAGCTTATAGAAAAGTGAGTTATGTGTTCAAAAGTCTTTTGCTATCCTTGAGCCACTTCTTGGAGTGAGGAGGGTTTTCCTTCAGGTAGGCTATGCATCACTGCCCCTTTTGTTAATGAGCTTCAAAAAGATTCTTGGGCATGAAGACAAGTTACCTCTTATGCTTCGGAATCACGCAGTATTAGCTCGAGGCTCATCTTGCTTCAGTACTGCTTTCAACCTGCTCCATCAGGTTTTTTTTTTTAAAAAAAAAAGCTAAATGTGTAATGGCGATGAAAATCAGGCAAATGCCCTCGATAGTACAGGCCCACACTCTGTTACCTCTGTAATTGAAGAATGTAAAATTTTGTGGCATCAAGGGGAGCTCAATAGAGCAATCGAAATCTTAAAGAGCATTGAGAATAGCCCATCACTAAATGGCAGTTCAATTTCTTTATGAGTACATATGATTGACTTAACTGCAGAATCCATTCTTGCAAAAGTGCTTTACAACATTGGAAAGTGGACAGCCCAGACTAGAGCTGAGCGTGGCCAAATAATCGAAGACTATCTACAACGATCAGTGCAACTCTTACAACACCATGGAAGTAATGTATGCAAGGCTTGCTTTCGGTTGGCCCAATGTAAGTCAGTAACTACTTCTAACGTGCTAACCTTAAACCAGTTTGTGATGAAATTCACCAAAATTTTATTGACCAAACAAAGGTTTTGGTGCCTTTAAGTTACCTTTCCAATGATAACACTTGAACTAGTCACCAGAGTGGGAAACTCAACAGAATTTGAGAACTTTGAAAGAGCAGGAGCTAGAAAAATTAAACTCCAAGATGAAGAACTCTGATCAAACAATCCAGCGGTACTTCTTTTTCGGGCATCCCATTAGGTGACTAATTATTCAAAGACATATCCATGTCTTGGAGCGTCAGGTGGAACTTGACCGGCAGGAAACAGCGAGGACTGAACTAGGTATAGGATGAAGTGGCAGTAATTAGAATTAACGTTGCCCAATGAAGAGAAAGCTAAATTCTTGCGTCAAGCTGTCCTCAACTACATAAACAGTCTCAAGTTTGGAGACAAGTATGACATCTCATCTGTGTTCAGACTCTGTTCTCTCTGGTTTTTCAATACCACTGATGATCAAATAAATCTCACGATGAAATCTTCTATTCCCCAAATTCAGGTTTGAAAACTTCTATTTTCCCTTCCTAACTCACTCAGTCCCGTAAATTTATACCTTTGATATACCAAATCGCTTCACGTTTGAGCTTAGAGAAAAACGAATTTCAGGTGCAACTCTTTCCCTCTATGCCTGCTGCTCACCCCAGCATAGTCCGCACTACAAGTTCTCCTTGAAAGATGCTCTGCAGATCACCCGCACCATACACTTTGGCAATTATTTGCACTTGCACATGGTGACCGGAGGCAGAAGCAGGACCGTCACCATATTGTGGACCAAGATAAAGTCTCAGCCGCAAATGGTATTCCCCCGAAATTTTGCAGGCTTTAACATAAGTTAAGCGATTTTAAACCATCTTCCTCAAGCAGTAAGCGGGGTTCTTTCTCAAATGAGGCTACTCATAACAGCCTACATAGACGTACTGCTCTCCTATTCCATTACACACTGATGTTTTTAGCTGGCCTCTCTTGACTTTAAAGGAGACAGCAAACCAAAGGTTCAACAACCCATTCCGTTACCAAGCAACATACGTGTGCCTCCTCTGCACAGTGTTGCTGTACCCACTGTGGATACCCCTCTTGACCCCCACTGCAGATATAGTGTAAATGTGCTTTTTAGTACTTCCTTTCCAACGCATTACCAAAGGATATAATATCTGTGGATGGGTTTGAAAAGACATTTACTATTCCCGGAGGGATAAATCTTCCCAGGTGTATAATTTGCAGAGGTTCTAATGGTGTTGGATATAAACAACTTGTTAAAGTTACGTTACCAACTTCATATTGCATCTTAACATTCATACAGGGAACAGATGACTTGAGGCAGGACGCAGTGATGGAACAGTTGTTTCAGATGGTCAATGTTCTACTTACAGAAAGCCACGAAACACGAAAAAGGAACTTAAAGATTCGCACTTATAAAGTAAGAAGATATTGTGGTGTAAACTCCCCAACCTCTCTAGGTCGTTCCTCTGACTCCGACATCTGGCTTTCTCGAATGGGTGAATAACACAATACCAATTGGAGAATATCTCGTTGGTTCATCAAGGTATTTAGCTGGTATGGTTCGAAGTTAACTTTACAAAGAGAACCAAATAACACCACTTGCGCTCACGTGAGATTTCACCCCAATGACTGGCGCTCTGCAGAATGCCGGTTTCTTTTCGCCTTATTATTATTTTTTTTTCTTACCTTTCTTTTTTGTAGGAAGAAGCTTAGTGCCAATGCTCGAGGTTATAAAGAAATATGTGACCATTTTAAGCCTGTGTTCCATCACTTTTTCCAAGAGTTCTTCTCTACAGCCTCACAGTGGTTTGAGAAGCAAATCTCCTACACCCGCAGTGTTGCGTCAAACAGTATCATTGGTGTGTAAACATTCGTGATTGAGGATTGCAAACATCATGCAACAGGTTACATTGTCGGTCTGGGAGACCGGCATGCACAAAATATTCTAGTTGACAAATCCACGGCCGAGCTTGTGCACATAGACCTTGGAGTTGCCTTTGAGCAGGGCAAAACTCTAAATACTCCTGAACTCGTCCCATTTCGTCTCACACGTGACATTGTTGACGGAATGGGGGTATCCGGCACTGAAGGAGTCTTTCGGCGCTGCTGTGAAGAGACAATGAGAGTTCTGCATTTAAGACACCAAGCACTTTTGACCATACTTGAAGTATTTATCCACGACCCACTGTATCGTTGGGCTCTGGATCCTTTGGCGGTAAGTAGTCAAATTGTACCATGTCGTCTAATTTTTTCAGGCACACCGGAGACAAGGTGACTCTGAAGAAGATTCCCCCAAAGAAAACACATCTGTAAATGGTGAGACTGTTCACCTTTTCTTGTGACTCACAAAAACAAAGCCTTCCCAGGCAATCGTGACGCCGAGCGTGCATTGTTCCGGTTGAAGTTAAAGCTGCAGGCACTCGAATACGGCGACCCTCTCTCTGTACATTCCACTTCACGTGCTTCCTCGTTACTCAGAATTCCACAGGTCGAAGGACAGGTTACCCAGCTCATCATAGAAGCAAAAGATCCCCAAAGACTGGGAAAGATGTATCCTGGTTGGGCACCCTGGGTTTAAAAAAATTGTGTTGTATGTTAAAAGAACAATAAACATAGTGTTTTGTTAGGAAATCAAAACAGAGAGGGGAAGACTGGGAAAGTTCTGGGTCTTGTTGGCGGGGCAGGACGGGTCACCCAGTTGCCCACTGTTTCTATTAGAAAATGTGGCAATAAGTGAAAGCCACTGTTTCTTCCACATGCAGGGTGGCATGATAAAGCATAAATCCAACAAATTTTTGCTTTCAGGAAAGTCTGGGCAGTTTGGTGACAAGAAATAAAGAACAATACATTAACCTGGAGGGACTCGCTTGTTTGAAGAGCTTCTATCCACATTTCTCTGCAACAACCAGTGTTGGAGAGTTCTGCACCCTTACTCATTAGAATTTGAACAACTCTAATGGCTTGAGTAGGTCCGCACAGTCTGTATGCAGAACTGTGCTGTGGAAGACTCCAGTACAAGGCAATCTGTAGAGAAAATACACGGACTTCTGGTTTTTCCTGGTCATTTACCTGAGCTCCTTTCCCTATAAGGAAAGTTATTCTTTCGGCCCTCCCAAAGAGTGCCGCAGAAGCCAAGGGTGTCATCGTATTTTTCTCTGCAAATCGCCACTGGGCTGGGGTATCCACAATGTCGGGCCGCACAGCAAGTAACGATTGTATTAGATAATCAGATTGCGGGACCGTGGAGCAGCACAGGTGGACAAGCGCCATTGGGCCCCAGTCCAAAGTTTTGCTTCCTGGCTTTGGCCAAGATGCTCCACATTCAAGAAGTGCTTGTGCGGAAGGCCCTTTTTCCAACAAAATGGCAACAAACAGAGGTTGCAGTGCTAGTCGGGAAGGAATCCAGTCTACGCCCCAGGCACTGTGTGATTCAGGAGTATCAACACAGACCCCCGCTTTGGAAAGGGCAAGTATACAATGAGGATTGTTCACAACAACAGCCTCCATCAGAGTCTTTGTGCTCGGAGAGACAACGTGGAAAGAGAGTAGCTTCACAAGTGCTTTTGAGTCAGGAGCACAGGTGGCCAGAAGCAGGTCCTCTTCAGTTACTTTGGCACCAGCTTTGTACAAAGTGCCAAGGCATTTACCGGTACGGTAGGCATGATGTATAGCCTTCCGGTTTAGACCCGGATGATATGCGTTTGGTGAGACCCCATTACCAAGTAAAATCTGTTTTCTTCAATTTGGTGGCATTGCGAAGAATATGCACACCTTGACTAACGTCTTATCATCGCTCTTTATTGCTGCAAATAAAGCCGCCTCGAGCAGGGGGCGGTTTCCCTTGCTGTATGTACAGAGCAACGTAAAAATGTCATCCCGTAGCTGTCAAAGAAAAATTATAGTCCTAACAGGTATTTTTTGTTTCCGAGTGAGGAGGTAACCTTGGATGGTGGTTGTTCAGCACAAAGAGCTAAAAATGTAGTAGAATCTTTTGTTGTGGCACCAGCATTAATTAGAGTATGTACAATCTCAAGAGATTGTGCTTTAACGGCAACACCCCAAGCAGTTGTCGGACACAGATTGCCCTTCATTCTGAACCATGTAGGAGCAGTTAGATTGGGTTTGTTCCTCTTTACATTGTTTTCTGTTGCACACTTGGAGCAAATCCAGAGAGTAAACTGCTGGTCGGTCACAACAACACTGTACTCGTTAGAAATTGCGTTGACCTCGCGGTACTCTATCGTCTTTCTCAGAAGCTCCTCGAGACCCTCTGGAGTCATAAACTGTGACGACGCCAGAATACCATCGGCTACCAACGGTCCCTCTTCATACAATGCCTTGTGTAGTTTCTGCACCAAGTAGCATGAACAATCAACAGACAAACCCCACAAGAAGAGGGGCACAACAAACTTCGAACATCCTTCCCACAATGAGGTCTGAATGATGTTTCTCAAAGTAGTTGTAGTTTGTGTTTGCCTCGCTGTTCCCCATAGCCCTCAACCCAAAAGAATTTTTTGTGCACAAACGGCCCAGGAAGGCCGTTTCACCCGATTCGTGCACACGGGTGCTAGTGGAAGGAATGAACCAGTTTATTTTTGTTCCATGGGGCCTGCTTCAAACTGCAAGGAAAGCCTCAAGGATAGCAGTTTCACCAATTCTCACAGTCACGGCATTGGCCAGTCTGGTAAAGTGCTTTGCGGAGGTGGAATTTCCAGCATGTGCTGCAGTTGAGTATTGCGCTTTGAGGGTGGCAAGTGTATGCTCAAGGGAGCGTGCCACCGTAGGTATCCAGTTTGGTACTTGCAACTAAACACAGGAATTCCCGTACTTTCCTGGAAGAATAGTGTGGTTAGTTTGGTGTGGACAGTGGTGGGATTTATGGTTTCTTTCTTACTGGGAGGACTTCAGTTCAGCCGGAATGTACTTGAATCCACCGCAGGCTACATAAAATGCTGAACTACTCAATAGATCAGAGGCACGCAGTTTGAGAGATATTCACCTGTAGGACATCCATGCATAGAACGCAGGCAATATCAATAAGTAGTTTTGATGCTCGTGAGTGTCTTGTCCTTCTTTCCGGGAGCGTTGGTGCCGGCGTTTGCGTTTCTGGGCTGAAGTTATAAATTGTGTATTGCCGCGTTTGATTCGTCCAGCAAAAATGCATTCCTGAGCAATCAGTTGGTAGCACTTTTTGCAGCCATTTACTGCGTGTAGATGCCTCGCCTGTGATGTTTGTTTGGGGATTATCAGTAATTAATTACGGAACCCAACATACTGGTAAACGATGATAGGCATGGGGTGGTGCAAAGCCAATCCAAGTCAATAGAAACTTTGTCAAATGAATATGGCGTGTCCACAAATCCATAGCACCTCAGTAATTCCGAGTTGGAGAGGTCGCCGTACTACCTGAACATAACCTAACCCTAAGTTTTTCCGGCACATGGAGCAAGAATCCCTACCAGAGCTGAGTGCTGGTGCCGTTGTGTTGATTGGTTGCCTGTCTGGAATTCCTTTGTTGAGACTTCAATTTTCTCCCTCCAAGAAGATGCTCGTTAGGTCTATTCGCCTTTTCTCTGTTCCACACCAGCATCAAAACAATGAGAAATAAAAAAAAAATAGATCTGTTGTTATCAAACTCTGGTTTGGTGGTGTTGGTTTGTTCACAGATGAAACCTGAAAGTTCCAGCCAAGACTCATGCTGCAGATGCAGTGTGAACAGTGGCTGTTGTGTATCAAGGTCAATCAACGTCAAGCTAGCCATGCTTGGGAAAAAAACTCGAATTTGTTTGCGGGTGCGTGGGGTTGACAAAAGTAAATGGGAGCAGCACCCGTTAAAGTGCCAGTATCAGGTGAACTTCGGTCTCTTTGGGATGCGGTTGCTTCAGGTAACGCAACTCACACTGCTGTCTTACTTGGTCGTGGTGCTTCAATTGACATAAACGCGTACTACAGAGATGGTATCGCTTTGTTCCAAGATAAATTTTACATAAAATTCGATTTTAACCCTCCTATTTAAACGCATACACAAAGTGCTCAATGAGAGCTCGACTAGCACACTGTTGCACTTGGCCTGTAGTGTTGGTAGTGTTTCTATTGTACAACTACTGATTTATGACCCACCGCCACCTCATAAGCCATTCAAAAACATGAATGCACCAAGGTCACCTGATGACACCTCCACTGCACTATCAGTTGCATGTAGGTTGGGATATGAGGAAGTGGTATGTGAGATAGTGCAGGGACCGCGTGGTGGCGAGGTGGATGTAAACTACATTACTGCCTGGGGGACACCACTGCACATTACGTGTGCCCTCATTGACCAAGAGAAAGCAGCAAGGATTGCACAGACACTTCTGTCACACCCTTCCATTAAGGTGAATAAGGGTGACGGAAAACACCGCTCACAAAAGCTCTCCTCAAGGGGTCACTCTCAGTTGCACTAGTAATTAAACTGCATGGTGGTGTTGTCACCCCAGTGAAGCAAGAAAAGGTGGACAAGGCAATGGGTGGTCATGATAAATTTCTCGAGTTCTTGGCTAGCTGTAGTGGTTGCTTGCAGCTAGCTTGTCCACCTTCTTGCCCAGCTATAGCACAACCCGTTTCATCCTCGTATCCTCAACAACTACCACCAAAGGTTCCCCCCATCAGTGACACCAACAGAATGAGTCTTACTGCAGACACTGAAACACCACCAGTTGGTACATTCTGCCATTGTCCATTAAATTTATCCTGACCTTCTTCATCAGAAAGGCTCTTGAAAAACGACGTGGTGAGTGAGCTTGAAATAGATGTTACACCAATGCCACTTGGTATATCCTCACCTTTTCATAAAATGACTAATGACCCATCAGGTAGGCTTTCTAAGAAGCAAATTCAAGCTGGGTACGAAATTCTCAGACAACTTGAAGTAGCAATCGCCACCCCTGGAGGTGCCCCACAAGGTGTTGTTGAAGATTACACCAATCAATTTAATACTCTCATTCCACATGGATTTCCTCCGGTTTTGATTTCCACCACTGATTTATTGAAGAGCCGAATGAAAGTGAGGATTAATCTCCCTTTTTGAATAGAGAAATAAGCTACCACCAGGCACTTACTGATATGGAAACTGCAAGAACACAACAGAGGTCCGAGGAAAAACACCACCCCTCTGCAGTTACCACACCAACACCAGCACATCCACACAAAGTTGGGTTCTCAATTCAAAATGCCAACACAGAGCAGGTCTGTCAGTGGCTCAGCTCCATTGGAATTGAGGAAGCCTGTTTGAATATCATAAGAACCCACAAACTGCGTGGGAGGACAATCATGAGCTACACAGTGCAGCAGCTGTGTGCTCTTGGGCTTGTTCTGGGAGATGCAGAGTTAATTGTAGAGGAAATGCGATCCTGTGTGCAGCCCTCTAATGAACCTCACAAAGGTTTCGTCCCTGAGTTGGATGCTCCAAAATCCCCAGGTTTTTTTTTTTTTTTTTTTTTTTGGGTTCTACACTGATTTCTTTTTTTACTTCAGTTGCATTGCAACTTGCAGGACCAGAGTTGAATTACAAGTGCATGGCATTTGTTGTTGGAAATGAGTCTTACTCTCGCCTTCCCCTCCACAATGCCCTTAATGATGCAGCAACTGTCAGTCAAGTCTGTTTTAATTGTTAGGCCACTCAAATATCGCGCAGTTTCTGAGTGACCACTGCAAGTTTGACGTGACTTCTTTCTCGAATCTCTGCACACTGCTTGATTTTGCCAATCAGTTGGAGCAGTTCAAGAGCAAGTTAAAGCTTTTAAAGTATGAAGGAAGAAAGGCAAGCACACCAAATGCAACCTCTTTCATTTAAACAAGTTCCAACATTTTATCATGCTCCCTTTTACAGATTGCAACTATTTTTTACTTTGCTGGACATGGAAGACAAATTGCAGGGCACAACTTCTTGCTCATGACTGGAGACGATTCAGCATACACTGAACCCGAATTTGACCTGATGAAGTTCAAGGCACCAATGCTCGGTGATGTGTTGGATGGAATCAAACGGCACTCTGATTTGACAATTGGTATCCTAGATGCTTGCCGAGAATCTGATACAGCTGACAAGGATGAATTCAGGGTGTGCTACAACCACTCATTCAACTTCATCTCACAAAAGCAATTTCTTAGACGCGTGGATTTGGAGGCACCCAACTCTGTATGGAGGCTTTTCCAACTGGGTGCATTGTAATCTATCCTACAAGCCCAGGTTTTTCTAAAAAAACTACCAACCCCTCTTGCATTGTGCTGCTTTTAACTACCCACAAAAGGAAAGAACACCAGAGATACATGCAAATTGTCCAATAGGCATAACCATGGATTTTTCACTGGATGCCTTCTTGAAGGTAATCACCACGCATTATAACAACAGGCAATCAATTGCAGCCACACCCATACCAACTCACTTTTGCACCATGCAGTTCTTGAAGGAGCAACACCAGGGACAGCATTCAGTGACTTGATTGATGACACTATGACCATGGTACAGTCACTTTCCAAAGGAGAACAGTGCCCTTGGGTGTCAAAGAGTGTTGGGACTCGTTTCTCTCTCTTCTAAACCTCCATAGATTTGATTTAAAATAACAGATTGTTTTTGTGAACAGTGAGGTTTTTTCCTCCAAGAGCTTGTTTGTATTTATTGGTGATAGTTTCCATGGCTTCATTCTGCAGAAATTAATTAATGTGCAATGGCTATACTGCTCTTCACCACTTGGAGGCCTATGTGTGTGACACTTCAAAACATCCATTAATTCCTGGAGACAGTCCTTTTATGTGAAATAGACTCCCACAACCTTGTGAACCAAGGACCGCCACATTGCAGGTTTCACCACCCGACGCGTCATCCCTACTCGTGTCAGTCGACGCGTGCGTTCGCGGTGTTCCTTTTTGGGTGTCAGACCCAGCCTCGGCTGCGTCGGGAGGGGTTGTTTCGGTACCTCCTTGGTGGGACATCAATAGCCCACTTGACGTTGCGAGATGGACCCCACTTCATGTTGCTTGTCGCAACGGTCACGCTGAACTTGTGCGGGACATGTTGCGTGACGGAGCATACCAATTGACCCGAATTTGCCCGACAAGTATGGCGATACTGCGTTGGTTCTTGCTGGCCGTATGGACCACACAGATGTAGTTGCGGTACTGCTGAGCCATGTGGGGCAAAGTGGTGGTGGTGGCGGAAATAATGAAGGGGGGAAGATATTGATTGATGTGGAAAAGGGGTGCCCATTTCACTGGGCTTGTAGCTACGGCCACGTTAGAGTGGTTAAGCTGATGTTGGCGTGCCCAATGGTGGATGTGAACCGGATACCACAAGAGGGAACAGTCCACTTGCAGGCTAAAGGATTCCAGTTGCCGGTTCTGGTCTGCCCTTCTCCCTTTTTTTTTCTCCCAGCTAACCAATGCATAGATTTTGTGACAAGCTGCTGTTATGTTCAAGACTTCCGCTAGTTGGCAGCAAACTTGGTTTGTCCCTTTTATTGGCTTTCTGCTTCTAACATCCACACAGGTTCGCATGACAATTATTTGATGTACGCACCTTTGCCACTTGCCAAAGAGCAAGAGAGTCTGCCTGCAGGTTTGTTCTTTCCGCATGTCTTATTTTATTTTATTTTAATTATTTTGAAGAGTACAACCGCGACAGCCTCTCTGTTACTGGACAACCAGCGGGAAAAAAAAAATAAATTATGTCTTCCAATTTGTAGGCAAGATCCCCAATTTGTGCCCGATTTGAGAATGCTCAAAGCGGTGCCACTTTGAAATTCCTCCACTTTGTCCAAAGTGTGCACTAGTTAAGCAATTTGGAGGCTCACTTTGGTTCCAATTTGACGTGTAAATTGGGAAATTTTTGGAGTTAGGGTGTGGTGGCTCTGCTGTTGTACGCAAAGGGTATTAACGCAAATTGCAAGAGCGTTCCAAAGGGTGTAACTCCACTGGAAGTGGCAACCAAGAAATGACATACTGCAATATGTGCCCACTCCTTGTGGTGATCAATGTGTCATCCTAAATGGAACTTAGTTGCAAGATCGAATGTAGGGAAATAGACAAACCATATCACATCCAAGTACTGGGCAAGTGGTAGGAGTCGAAAAAAGGTGGTCTCAAAGAAAGGATAGTTCCAAATTTTGTCCATGACGGAGGTGATAATCTAACTGCCACATTCAGGGGCTTGGCTGAGCCTGGCGGGGAGGAATGTGTAGAATTAACAGTTTGTGGTGACACAGTGGGGGCAGCATCAGTCCCCAGGTCCATTTCTGAATCAACATCATAAAGTCAATAAGGTGTTGTGGATTCTTTCTATAACACCTAAAATGGGAAACCAACAAACCAAACGATTACTCCTAAAAATAATAAAGTAATAGAAATACAAGAACACGTACTTGGAACCATATGGGCATTTGGGTCGGTTCTGAAAAAGGAGTGAGACAAACTCAGAGAGTAATTACATCACACCTTCACACATTTTCTTCAGTGGCCATTTTCAACAAAGGGACCTTTGCTATTTCTGGTGTACAACTCTGGCATACTGTTGGATCAATCAACGGTGTTGTGGTGATCTTATAAATATGCAAGTTGGGTAACAGATGTAGGACTAGAATAGTCATAACCAAAAAGTATTTTTAGGAGGATATCAACCATCACCACGTTCAAAATACAGCACTTCATTATCTCCGCGGGCTATCAATGAAAGATTTGTGCCGAGCTGAAAGCAAGTGAGTTTTGAGCAAGACAGGTAGAAAGAAAGAAAACCCACACCCAGTTGGCAACGAGTTGGTTATTAAGAATTTCTATTGGCACCTATTATAATGAGTGGCCAGTTTCGGTACTCGCGTTGTTGGCGTATTTGGTTGGACATGCACAGATGCTACAATGAGAGCGCAAATTCACTTGGCTGATTAAAAAAAACACCAGACCGCCGATCCTGAGCGATGATAACGAAAAGGACAGCGTTCCGGTCTGTTGATTATTTTATTCAGCCACTTGACTACGAGACACTCGCTTGTCAGGGACGGCCAGCTGAGATCTACCCAGCGTCATAACAGGTGTGTCGGCGTCCACTGTCCAACAGATCTCTGCCCCCGGTCCGGCGCCACTTGCCGCACCAACTTGATTCGATATCATCGCTCAGGATCGGCGGTCTGGTGT
>JAHLWZ010000866.1:0-68004 GCA_020536535.1 Pelomyxa schiedti
TGCTCAGGCGATAAAGAATGCATCAGTAGTTGTACGTAGTAACTCAAGTTAAGAGCCGTCTCAAGAACCTCCTGTCCTAGGATAAAGAAGCAGCTGCCAAGCTCAAATCCGGCTGCAAAAACGAAGCAATTGCGTTGAAGGAGGGATTGATAGCAACCCTTGCACCTCTTGAAGGGCAAGACCCCAGTGGCAATTCTATTTTGCCATACTACAATCTAACAGCCCAAAAGAGTTCTAAAACGGGCGCGAGCCAAGCTGGAAGACATGAAGAGCTCCCACAAGTCACATGCCACATTGGCAAAAGACCTTCACTACGACGCGGAATGCGAAGAAGAAGGTTATTTTTTCCCCCGCTCCTCATTTTGGTGCCACCCTCCGCACTCGCCACAGTCACCCTTTTTCCCAATCCCATAAGTTGCTGACAAACACACAAAGATGATGACTTTGGATACGCCAGTGGGGCTGATTCTGATGAAGGAAGTACAGTGATGCAGAAGAGGAAGCGGAAGAGCCCGCCGCCGTTGATGTTTGTGATTACGAAGAGGCTGTGGAAGTTGAGGAGCCGTCAGGAGTTTACGACGAAGATTCCTGAACAACTCAAATCCCGAATTCATTCCATCCCTCCGGTCCCACCTCAGTTTGTCATTTTTGAGAGATTGACAGTGGTTAAACACCACGGCCTTACGTTTTTTCTCGTTATCTGTCAAGACGGAACTTAACATTAAAACAATAAAAACCCCTCCTCGACATCACAAGCAGAGATGAGCAAGGCCACCGGAAATGCGACCGACATGTGCGTTTGTCGTAGCGAGATGTAGTTGGGTGATTGGTTGTTGGCCGGTGCATGAACGAAAACACGCAACTTTTGTTACAGTTCGTTTTTTCAGGAGCCCTGAGGAATTGGAGGAAGAACACGTGCATAGAGTGTACGACGAGATAGCCGACCACTTCAGCCGCACAAGGTTTTTCACGTTCTTATCGTAAACAACAAATGCTAATCCTCGTGAATGGTTTTAGGTATAAACCGTGGCCCCGAGTGGAACAATTTATTGCAGAGTGCACAAGCACAAACCCTCACTGCATCATTGCGGATATTGGGTGTGGAAATGGGAAATACCTGGGTTTCTGCAATTCACTGTAAAACTTAACTTAATTCCCATACACAAACCTTACTCTACACATAATGCGCCTTATTAAAACTTACCTTCCCTTGTTAGGTGTTTCATCTTCTGCTTATTGTATTGGATCTGACAGGTTTTCAACTTCCTGCGTTTAAATCATATTCATTTCCTAACAGATGTGCAAATTTGGTTGATATTTGTGGGCAGAAAGGATTTGAGTGTGTAGTTGGCGATAACCAAAGCATTCCTTTCCGTGATGGTTCTGTGGTACCGTTTTTTTTTCGACTTCCATATTGCATGCAAACGACAGATTAGGACGCCATTTTGTCAATTGCAGTCATACACCACTTTGCTTCTGATGAAAGAAGACTTTTAGCTTTGAAGGTATGTAACAACGCTTTCACATTTATTTGATCGTTATTAAGGAACTTGTGAGAATTTTAAGAGTTACTGGCAAGATTCTGATCTCAGTTTGGGCTCATGAACAGGTATGCGTTCACAATTCCAAGGATTGCCTCTAATTTATTGTTCAGCCTCAATTTAAAGAACTTCCCACTCAGGAGGCAATGATAACATGGAAGCTCACTGATAGTGCTCCCAAAAAAAAGGGTGCACTACCCAGAACCATCAAAGAATTCCAAAGGCACGCAAGCTCTCATTACTTTTTGCCACTTATAGCACTAGATACTACCACCTGTTTAAGAGTGGAGAGCTGGCTTCCTTACTATCGCAGGTCCCGCAACTTCACGTAGATACGTGCGAATACGACCACGACAACTGGTACGCCATTGCAACCAAGGTAGCCAACACACTACCCCAAATTCCCCGTTCCTCATTCCCAACAGGTGTCCTGATTCAGACCCCATTTTCCACACCTCCACTTTGGTAATTACAACACCAGCGGAAGTGGTTTGTTTGCCTTTGTTTCTTTCTGTACAGCCCCAAAAAAAAAAAAAAATTAACAAGAAGAAACCTCAAAAAACGAAAAAAGTGGGATGTGGTGCAGTGGGCCGGCCGTGGAGCACCAGGTCGCGAGTTCGAGCCCCAACACCACCAACGGCGGGCACAGCAACAGCCACACTAACAACACCAACAGCAGCACCACTGGGTCGAGAAGATCGTCCACTGGCCACCAGCACCAACACCAACACCAGCAGCAACAACAACAGCAGGCACGGGGGCCGTCGTCGTCGACCACACCCACACCCACACATGGGAGGGCGACGGCAGCCCCAGAAGGCGGAGGGGGGGTGCACGAGACGCCAACCAACGCAACGGCAACAGCAACAGCGTCGACGTCGGCAACGGCGGCGGCGGCGCCGTCCCTTTCTCCGTCGTCCTCGCCTACTTCCAAATCGACAGCGGCGGCTTCGGGTGGGAATGGGGGGAACGGGAATGGGAATGGCAATAATGGGACTAGCGGGCATGAGGAGGACGAGCTTGGGATATTGGAGAGGGTGCAGAATTGCCTAGAGTGCCCAATTTGTTTCGACTTGCTGAGGTTCTTTGTTTGACTAATTTGTTTCATTGATTGTTGTTGATTTTGCCCTTGTTTCTGTTGCTATTCAGAAGAGGGAGTACTGATTTAAACACTAAGAAGTTGTGGTATTGTGATAGTAATGAGGTCAATACAGCAGTCTCCGTTTTACTGCATTATAAAAGTAAATAGAAAAGCTGATGGAGGCACCAGAGGAATTAATCCGTACCTAAAGGGATCCAAATGAAACAAACTGCGGCCATTCTTTTTGTGAATATTGTATAAACAAGTGTCTGGAGACATCCTTCTTGTAAGCTTTCAAGTACTAATGTATTACCGTATCATTGATAATGTTTACAGATGTCCTGTTTGTAAAAAGAGTGCAACACCAGTTCATCCAAGTTTTACTTTACGAAAGCTTGTTGATCTGTACAAAGAAATCAATCCAGATGCGGAGGTAGGGTTCTTTTTATTTCAAGTACTTTTTTTAATTAAAGTTTCTAGAATTCTGCTACGTCTCGTTCTTCTGTAGCATCACTGAAAGCAGCAGGAAACTCTGCCTACAACGCCAAAGAATATGCCAAAGCTATTGAACTGTATTCCGCTGCCATCGCGACTAAGAATTCCACTCCGACATCACCAGCGTACAGAGACCCAACGCTATGGTCCAACAGAGGACAGTGCTACATCAAACTCCGGCAGTACCAGCGAGCAATCGACGATTTGCGTCGCTGTCTTGAGCTTGATCCCACCTGTTGCAAGGCAATGGTGAGGCTCGCTCTCTGCCAAGAGGCACTGAACATGAGGACCGATTGCGTGGAGACCCTGCGGCGGTGCCGGGTGTGTGATGTAGCCAGGGAATTCGCCGCCGAAGTCGACGCCTGCTGGGCCAGAGTCATTGGAGGCCTTGGGACAAGTGCCCCACTGCCTTCCAGCAACAATGAGCAGCCCAGGGACCAGTTTTGGCGAACGCCGCAAACACAAGCACCAGCACAGCCGCAGCCGCACAGCAGCAACCGCACATCACCACCACCTCCATCCCAGCACACACAAAGCTCACAACAGCCCGCAAGTAGCACAGCCACTGGCACATATGCCTACACACACCCGCTGGGGCCCAATGAGACCAATGCACATAGTACATCCCCACAGAGGCACAGCAGAAGGAACAGAGAGGACGGCAAAGAATGCTGCCTTCAATGACAATAGCATTGTTCCGTAGTTCAAAAACACCTCATGTATAGAAACACAAATGTAGTGTGAAGTTGCAAGAATTTCCCCTGAAGGGTGTTTTTATTTTACTTTTTTTTTATGGACAAGAACCTAGTGGGAGTGGAGGAAATAGACTGTACATTTTCACAATGTATTTTACTCCCCAATTGGTTTTGTTTGCCTGAGTGGAAGTTAGACAAAGGTTATTGCATGAAACATACTGATTGTGCAAGTACGTGAGGGCAGCATTTGCGGCCATTTTCTTGGCGATTTTCTTCTTGGATGATACCGCACTGCCCAGGGTTTTTCCGAGTATGATAACTTCACATTGGAATTCCTGTTCGCTGATTTGCGTGAAATGAAATGGCCTCGGAATTTCTGTTGGGTACATTTGCTGGACTGTGCTGTAGAGTTCCCTGCGGAATCACAAGCATCAGAGTTGATTGAATGCATCATTAGATTTCCGTTATAAAATTGAGGGAATGGTGTGGGAATTACGTTACGGGATCCTCCACAACAGTATCAGAGGAGGGTGCTTTGATGTAATCAAACAGCAAAGGGAATATAACGGCCTGTGTTCTTGTGTACGAAAAGTTTGTATCAACAAACACCGCCCCAGCAATTGCTTCGAAAACGTCCGCACAAACACTAGCAGATGGCCTAAAAGATTTTAATCATTTTTTGACACCCAATATAAAAGAGGTCAACTGTACCTTTCGTTTTGTCGTATGAATTTATCAAATCCCCAATGCAAGCAGGCCTGTGACAAGGAAGTATTGCAGGCTCTTTTACGTTGCAGAGATGAGAGAACAGAAGGCGGTTGATTGGGGTGGCATCTTTTATTGTTGTGAGTGGGTAATATGTGATTCCAATGGGAACAAACTGAAAGAGATGTTCAACAATTATCAAGTCGCACACAGCATCGCCCAGAAATTCGAGCAGCTGGTAGTTCTGGTCCAGATGAGAATTTATACTCTTTGGTGTGAGTGCCCTTCCCAACAGTGTCCAGCTTCTGAATTCGTAGTGCAAAATGACTTGAACTCTACGAAACTTAAAGGTATAAACACTGTGCATGCTGGGTACTAGAAGCGCTTACCTCA
Source organism: Pelomyxa schiedti (assembly GCA_020536535.1). Taxonomy (NCBI): domain Eukaryota; phylum Evosea; order Pelobiontida; family Pelomyxidae; genus Pelomyxa; species Pelomyxa schiedti. The sequence goes on from JAHLWZ010000866.1 coordinate 4,911, forward strand.
TCAGAGACTGAAAGGGAAGTGTCAATGAGAATAAAATACTGGTTGATTTGTCTAAAGGGCAAACCCATTGCCCGCAAAAATTCGCATGATACTGGAAAGCTTAAGAGGTAGGATTGGAAGAAGAGAGATGGCATCTACCACTCAAGTCTTTGCAACACAAAAAGAGGGCACCACAACAACTTTCTAACACATCTGCAAAGAGCTTAGGAGATACCAGTCGAGTAGTATCTGCATATTCTCAGAGGAACCAAAACCAAACAGACCATTTTTGAACCTTTGGGAGGAAAGCCAGGTGGTACCCATTCTCTTACAGTTACTGGAGCAGTAAAAATATGGAATGGTAACACTGAAGAATGGCATAGTCCAGTAAGATTTGAGTTGCTCACTACAACAGCACGCTCTTGTGATTTTTTGCCTTCACCTCCGGGTACTGTGCAATACACATGAATAGAGGATATGAGCTTTAGTACACAATCCCCAAGCTTCTCTAGCCTCTCGTAATTCGTGATATCACAAGCACTTGGGGCTGTGAGTGCAGAAAGCAGAAGGCTGCAGGGAACAACAGAGAGAGACGGGATCTGAACTTGAAGATCTACAGTTGAGGCTATGCGCTGCCAGAAGTGGTGAGACTTGTTTTTGTTTGTTTGTTACCTCCAAAGCATAAATAATAGCGGGGAGCTTGAGGCATTGCTTCATGGCAAAAAAAGAAAGTGGATAAACTTCACAAGCCTCGGGTGCAAGAAGTACGGTTTGTGCGGGGCTCAAATCCTTTGACTGTTTTTCTGTATGAAAAAATGTGCACTCCAATAACTTCTGCTCTGGATCTAAAACTAATTTCCACTTCTCTGTATAGTATTCATAATAGGTTCGGTATTTACTCCCTGCATTTCCAAAGTCAACAAGCAGATTTTTGCTCGTATATTGCAGAGGGATGTAAAGTTGGGTATTGTAAGGAGTAAAAATAAGCTCCTCACCGAACCTAACCTCGAGGTGTGTGTGGGTAGGTGTAGGCATGTGTGGAAATTGTGACCTCTGTATGGTTGTGGTGATGTTGGTAACGGATCGCCAATCTATATTACACAATTCTGGTAATAAAGGTTCGCAAATAGGAAGGATTGAGTAAATCTTGGCGGTATTGTTGTCCCATTTGAAACTGGTCCCCAAATGAGGTAGCAATAAGCGAAATAAGTGCTCCTGGAAAAGCAACATGTTTTCATAAAATTGTGTGGGAATGATAATGCTCCCACATGATTGAACCTTGATATGAGCAACACTGGACTTCAGTCTAACTGGAAACTCCACAGTACTTGTTCCAGGTGCAAAATTAGATGGTGTTACTATGACCCAAGATAACGGAACACCATCTACTATAATGCTGTGTGCAAACCCTTGATAACTTTCAGGGGTGTCTTGTTTCCAAGGGCCTTGAAAACAACTTGCTACCCTCAACTGAGGGCATTTCTCGAGGGTGACTCGTCTGCCACTGTTTATAACTTCGGTTCTTGGTGCTTTATGCACCGTGCTGTAAGTGTTTACATCACATGCCAATCGTTTGTTGCTCTGTGGCAAGTCCTCCTTTGAAACACAAGTATCACTGTTACGAGTACCGAATTGTGTTGAAGAGAAAGCAAGAGGTTCAGCACTAGTCAATTCAGACTGTGCATGATCAGTGTACGCTATTGGCAAAGAAGCCCTATGGTCATTGTTGCAGAGTAAGTGCGAGACTGGGCAGAACAGAGTGGCACATAAGGCATGAGATGAGTGAATCTCACCTCCTTGTACGGGTTGTATTGTAGAACAGTATGAAGACCATAAACAGCAGAATGGTGACGGTGATACAGCTGCGTCAAAAGCAAAGGTATTGTCACTGTAACTCACTTCAGTTCCCATGAGTACAAAGATGGTTTGGGCTTGTTCATTAAACAATTCCGCTGGTGCACAAGTGTCAAAGTAAAACACCACTTGAAATGCCTCAAGGTCACTCTTGAGAATTGTATTTAATTCCTGCACACTGGAAACAATCGTGGTACAGTCTGTTAATTGTGGCAACAGTGTTCTTTGGTTGGGGTGATTTCTCACCAAGGTGCCAAGTGTATAGCACCGCGAAACTTGGACTACCTCATTAAGATTTTGTTGCACAAGAGAGGAAATTAATGCAGAAGATGTCAGTACCAAGATCAAACGGTATGGTAAAGCGCCTCGAGGGCAGCTACACATTCTGGTAATCGCCCCAGCTAATGACAACATTTTGGGACTCATATTCGAAAGAGAGAGAGTTTGGTTCAGAGATGCCGATTGAAAGGATTCTGGTGATGCAGATATAGTTGAAAGATCTTGCAGGATCTTGTAAACAGAGAATGGCCCAAGTTCATGAAGTACACGCAACAGTGTGGCTTTGGTGACACTGGAGTGTTGTGGTAGGGGTATCTTTTCGAGTTGACTCACAAATTGCGGATGGTAAATTTGGGTATAAGGGATTATGAACTGGCATGTGCATATGGAGGAATGCCTTGCTGGATGCTGAGGTTCCATTGAAGCCGTACAGTTTATTTTCTAGTCAAATGATGGAATGAGTCAACAAGAATCCAGGTGGTTGGCATTGCCCATCATACTTTAGCATGAAAAGCATTTGATTCAAAGTACAAAGTACAACAAGACATAGTGGTCAATCCCAAAACACGTGGAGCTTGGCTGGCGCCATTTGGAGAGGAATGCAGTAGGTTAAGAAAAACAGAAATTGGGTGCTTGTGTGCTGCCAGATGGAAATCATCGATGATAATGAGAACGACATGAAGGAGGGAGAAGAAGTGTTTTTCCAAGGCATTCAGGAGGAATTCAACTGTACAGAGCTGTGAGAAAGGATTTAAAAAAAAAGAAAGGGGAAAAGACTGTGGCTATTACCACGAGATGGATTGATGAGCCAACTCTTTGCCACAACTCCCTGGTGTTACTGTGTGGACACCTATGGGATATTTTAGACGGAGAAAAAGGCCTTTGAACACAAGATATAAAAGTTACTTGAACAATGGGATACTTGTATAATCAGGAATCAGAGAACATTGTTCCATTAATTCCACTTTGGAAGAAAACTATTTGAAATCTGTTGAGTGATACCCACTTACACTTTTCCTTCCCCCTCTCCCATAAGTTATAAGTTGGAGTTTTGCGTGCATACCAGGTACACAACCAAGGGAGCAGATTCAGATGCATAGCCGCCTCCTCCATCACAAAAAAGTGCCTCGTCGCGCCCGCCTGGTCTCGCATTGTATCCCATAAGTGCACAAGTGGCCCCTAGCGCAGACACCAGGGCCTTGGAGTGGCTGCACGCAAGGCCTTCCACCACCAAGTCACCGTGTTTGATGCCCTCAGCTATTTCTGTCTAGATCGCGGGGGTGAGTCTGACACGATATTGTGGGAGCGAAACCTGTGTCTCTATCGACACCCCATGTTGTCTCAGGGCTTTGAACGCCGCGTCCATCGTCCAGGTTCGATCGCAGAAAAAAGATGGCGAAGATCTGCCAAGATTGAGAGTCTTTACAACAAACCACCGCGCCTTGTTGTCTAAATCTCAGTATCACGTCACTAATGTCGTGTGGAGAAAGGAGGGCCCGGCTGCTTACACTCGAATCAACATCTCATAACAACACAACAACAGTGGAGAATGGAGATGCCGCACGTCGGTGGTTGGTGACGGTGTCGCGAGTTGTGTGGGATCACATCGTCGAACCAGCGATCGTGTCTCCGTCCCACAATCGCGGGGTGCCACTCACCCGGCCGCAGTGCCATTGGCTCATGGGCCTCGCCGACGCCCTGTTCCCCCTGGTGCCGAGGGCCTGCCGGTTGCTCACGGGAGGCGGCGGGGGTTGTTGTGTGACTGTGTCCCTATTCGACGACGAAGATTATGGGATGCCGAACACATCACGCTATTTTGGGCTCGTGTGTGCGGGGGCAGCAGGGAGCAAGAGGTGCATCGAATGGATTGTGAAGAACAAATCGACGAGGAACAACAAGAAGGAATGCATCGCTGTGCTCAGGGGCCTGTGCTTGGGTGTGTGTCTGTATATGCATTTACTGCGTAAATTGAATGCACACCTTCGCGGTCTGATAACAACCCATAATTCGTAACGTCTTGGATTTAATTCCTTCAAAACGCTCACGAGAACAGGGGGACACCTTGACATGGCCAAGGAGCTGGTCGAGGGCGGAGACACGCCGTGGTGTGGCTGTGAACTCCTGAGATGGCCTGCAGGTGACCGCGACGTGATCGATGACTTGAGAGAGATCCGCTACTCCGGCACTGTTTCGTGCAGCCTGCTGTACGACGCCTGCAAAGGAGGAAACCTGGAGGTTGTCAGGTGGGTGATGTCATCGTTCCGCGATGTGGGGACTGCGGCCTGGGAGTTCCCAATGCCGTTCCGTGCTGCTGTGAGGTGGGGCCGCCTCGACGTGGTCAAGTGGCTGAATTCATCCACCGGCTCTGTTCCGGCTTGCCTCGAAATGCTCAGATATAATGCCGATGACTGTTCTCTTGCCAATTTCGTTGCCAGCCAAAGCTTGGAAGTCGTGAAGTTTTGCACTGAGTTGTTCTGTGGATATGAGCCCAATGAAAACAGAGATGAAATACTTGAGAAGTTTATTGAGTACTGCCCAATTGGATGTGACGTTGATGAAGGCTGCCAGTGGATCAAAGATAAATTTTCACTGACAAAAGAACATTGCCCCAGCCTCAGCTTAATCTCCAGTTTCAAAAATGCAAAGGGTTTCAAGTGGCTGATCAACACCTTTTCCCTGAAACCAATTCAGGAAGAGTTGCGTTGTGCATGCACTGACATTGCAGACCAAGAACTCACAGAGTGGTTGATCACAAACTTCAGTGACAGTGTTGGTCCAGTGGAAACCGACACACTCATTTCTGCATGTGGGAACAAAAAAGACAGTGTGTCAGTGCTCCAGGTCCTGATTTCCAATCTGAGAACACCACTGAAAGAAGAGGAAATGACACAGTGCCTTGTCGCGTCTCTTTCCCGCAGCAACACATCAATTGCAGAGTGGTTGGAAAAGAAGTTCCATGTTATGGATCATGTGAATTCAGTCCCCAGATTGACCGATGAAACGTTCACCAAGGTTTGCAGTTCTCCTAATGGTTCCGGTATTGGTGGAATTCAGTGGTTCATTTCGAATTGCGCAGTCACAAATATCAGTGAAAGGACAGTGATTGATGCTATTCGTTTCTTTTCTACTGAGAAAAAGATACTGCCAATGCTGCTTTTGCTGAAGACTTTTGAAGTTTCAATTGTCTCTGATAATGACAAGGCTAATATGGTTCATATCATTGTATCACGTGGCAATCTTCCGCAAGCGAAGCAGATTGTATCTCGTGTCAGCTTCTCTTCTGAAAACGTTGCTCAGGGTTTGTCACAAGGAGGTCGAAAATCAGGAAAAGTTGTGAAGTGGTTCATTCAGCAGTTCCACCTGAACGAAAGTCAAGTCAAGAGGAATGACAACCGTTTGCTCTTCAAGTTGATTGACGGCAACAAGACCAGCTGTGCCGAGTGGTTAATCAGAAAATTCCACGTGACTTTGCCAGAGGCATGTCCCAATAGATTTTCTATGGACTAACAAAAAAATAAAGATTGGGGCCATGACCGACATGCACGGAATAGACGCATCAGTTTCACTGGTTTGCACGTGGAAGATGCTGCTTCGTGTGTTCCCCGAGATGACACTTTCGTTTGCCAAGCGGTACTTGTGGGAATATGCTACGGCCTTCCACCTGCACCTCAAAGCATCCAGGAAGATGCTGGGCCTCACTGATGCCGATCTGGTTGCCGAGGATGATTTCTCATACCTGTGGACGAACGCGTGGATCCCATAAGCAAAGACATGGGATTCATTGCCAATCTGACTGCCAAACCAAAAAACATAAAGAGCTTTGTTTTGCCGCAAGGAAAAATTTTTTGGTTTTTTTTACTTTGAACAAAATCGATTTGTTGTTGTTCAGCGAATCACAACTCCCTAAAAACCCACAATTTCGGTTTTCAACTGTTGAAAGGGCAAAACATCCCCAGCAGATTCACCAGAGTACAGAGGTTCTGGGAGCCCTTAGTGGCCACTGCGGACCGGGAACTGGAAACATACATCATCATTTAAGAAGACTTGAGGACAAATACAACGTGGACACGTAACTACATCATTTAGGAGGACGAAGTCTCCAGTTCCTGTCGACCGGCCCTCAAGCGAGCAAGTCGCACCCGAGGACGAGTTCCCCCACAATTGGAACGTGGGGTAATACAGCCAAGGGCTGCAAGGGACAAAACTCCCAGAACATTTTTTGTTTTTTTTTTTTGGTTTTTTTGAATACTTGCAGCTGAGGTTGTGAAGTGTTTGATTGGCTGTCGAGGTTTGTTTGTGGGTGTGGGAACAGAGATAGAGCCATGGGAGGGAGTTTGTGGAGCCATTTGAAGCTTCTCTCAGGCACGGTTGCATGGAAGAGGGAAAGAAAAGTTCCGCTTTTAAACGCCGTTGAAGTGGAACTCGTATTTGCCGGCTTTGAAGAGGAGAATTCCGTTGTTGTTGAGAGTGTCTATGAGAGACTGGCAGTCTTCAGCAGCTATTCCATTCTGAGAAGCAAGGGCTCTTAGCTCCTGAGGGAAAAGTGAGAATTCAAAAACACAAAACCTAAGGGTGTGCATGTGCTATGGTTGGGTGTGTTTTAAGTTTACCTTTGTGGTGAATGAGTTTGTATTTGTTCTCTGGCTCTCTCGTCTTAGTACTTGCCGCATTACACTGATTTGCTTGGCCTTTCCTAGTCGCTTGCCTGTGTTGGCTAGCCGGAAGTCTACAAAGGTGGCATCTCCGCCTTGCGTGAATATTTGCTGTAGCGAGCCTTTCATGATGGAAATAGCATCCTGCCAAAAAGGAGAATGGAGTAAGACGGAATGTAATATATTAGACGAAGTGGTTAATTGTTATTCTTTTTGAAAGAGGACCTGCGCATCAGAAACAGATGCCTCTGGCTTCATTTCAACTTTAGCACGTGCTTCAGTGAGTCGTATCAGAGCCTCCAGGAGCCTGAAAGTATATCATTTTGGGAGTTCTCTGAATGACGGTACCTTGGAGTAACAGGCATCACTTCATCATTGCGGTGAGTAGTTCTCATCTCTTTGTAAAAAGCAGATAGAACTGCTCCTGCCTCTGGAGATAACCTATAAATAATTAATTTTTGTAAGATGCTTTATTATAATTGGAGCACCTTGGGTGAGAGTACTTCCGCACGTAGGCGATATACTTCCGCAACATATGTTGCAACAGAGGTTCAAAGTCATCTGGTTTGTGCAGCCTTGACTCCAATGGTAGATCAGAATAAGAAGAATCCCATTGTTGAGAGCCAGGTAATGAAAGTCCTTCATATTTTAGAAATTAAATTTATACTTTTTACTAGGGGAAGGAATACGTGGTCGTTTCTGGGATAGTCCACTGTGTAACTGGGATATAGGGATAGTCAACAAAGTGGAAGTAAAGAAATGATGTTCCACATTACCTCCATCACGTGATCTGCCAAAAGTCTTTTGTGGAACGATCAGTTTTGTCTCGAAGTTAATAAAGAAAGATTACTTGTCTTTTACTTCATCAGGGTTATCCAAAAGAACAAAAATAAGATCGAACCGAGAAAGTAAGGCAGCAGACATACTCAAGTTCTCAGATAGCTTCTTCCCTTTACTGCAAACATTTAGATATTGTGGAGAAAGAAGAACCACACTTGTATCTGCCCCCAATGGGGTTTGCAGCAGTAATGACTGTGGTCCTTGATGGCAAACTGCAAACAATTCCTGCTTTCGCAATACTTATTGATTGCTGCTCCATTGCTTCCAGTAAAGATTCTGGTTCGTTCTTGGGCATTTTATCAAACTCATCTATACAACAACAGCCTTGATCGGCCATAACAAGTGCACCTGCCTCCAGAGCATAATCCGGAGACCCTGGCTGTTTGTGTAAAGCAACAGTAAGACCTGCCGATGAAGCATAGGTGCCGCACACAAATACACCACGAGGAGAAACGAGGTTTACTGCATTCAGAAGTTGGCTTTTACCAAGACCAGGATCACCTGAAGAATTGTAATTATTTTATGTTGTGTAAAAGAAGGAATACCTACAATCAATACATGGGGATCACCACGTATTGGCAGTTTGTTTCTATTCTTGGAGTATTTCTGACATCCCCCAAGTAGAGCAAGTAGGAGACCAGCTTTGGTGTTTAAGTGAAAGCACCCCACAAATAAGCCAGATCACAGAAATACCTTTGACCAAATCGTGTCCAAAAATACCAGGACACAGGCTGTTGACAAGCAAGTTGAATAGGTTTTGAGTTTCATGAATTGCAACAATGAGTTGCAGGTCCTGTTATTCGTTAGAAACAACAAGTAAGCAAAAACAACTTTCTGAGAGAATTCCATTTGCTCTTTATGATCATCGTGATTTTTATCCACGGAGTTAACTTCAATATATGCATCGAATATTGCTTTCTTTTTATCTGTGAACCTTGCAGCTGTGTCAAAACCCAACAAACAAGGACAAAATAAGTCAATTGTCTTTGGACAGAAAAGCTTTGACTTACATTTTTCGTCAACAGGTTCAACTGATCCCGCTTTCACGATTCCACAAACTACAACCTCATCACCTGGAACACAAGAATCTACCAAGTCCTCCTTTAGTTCACAGTCAATACTGTAAATTTTGTTAACTTTCCTATTACTCTTAGGTTTGGGGTACATTCGTGGTATACGTCCACTAGATTTGTCATCCACTTGTTCCTGAACCCTATGTACAAAATTAAACACTAAGGAATATACTAGGGAAATACCTGATAACTTGCCAATCGATAAGGGATGCTCCAGAGTGCAAGGGTTTCCACGTTCGCGAATTGCAACCCGAACACTGGACTTTCGGCGTCTCATATCGTCCATCACGAAATTGAACATAAACTTGAGTAGAACATTTCACACACAAAAAGGGATGCTCTTTGACCTACAAAAATAAGACTCAGTTAACGGTAGGAAGTTCATACCATGGGCCGTATATTGCCAGTTCGTACAACAGTTCCTTTCACACAAACAAATTTGCCTGTGTAAGATTTACCAGGATCGATGTGGGAAAGGGCACTCACCTAGAAAGTTGGCTTTCAACTTTCTCAGAGGAGTGATTTTGCTGTATTTGAATAACCGCACAGTGAATTTCCTTTGCGGTGGTGGGGGTGCTAGTTCATCATCCATTTGGGAGCCTGAGGGCTGATTCTGATTCCCATACACAATCTTTGGAAACAAGTCATTCCCGGGGCGCTCCCTTGGCACAAAGAACCTGGTGTAAAGAACAAGCGAGACACGCGAGTGCCGTCTCAGGGTCTTCATACACGAGGCGAGGGAAGCTCGGATCAGAGATATGTTCTATCAACTCTTCATACATAAACGGTACAACATTGTTATCTCCAATAAGCTACATACCGCATGAGTTATGCACATTATCCAAAAAGAAACAAAGCAAAGAGCAAAGTGAACAGAAAAGAAAAGAAAAAAACAAAACAAAAAAAAGTCCAGGGAGAATCACATACCTGAGTAGACACATAAGGCTTAATTTGCTCGGCCAAAAAAAGCACGAACCTCGCCTTGTCGTCGTCCTTGGCGCTCTCCTCCTGGAAATACACGTCCCAGCCCTCTACAACCGCCGCCGTCGACGACGCCGCCGCGGAGCTCCCCGCAGCCCCGGCACCTGCACCTGCGCCTGGCCCCTGCCCCCCACGCCCACGCCCCCGCCCGCGGCCGCCGCCTCCCTGCGCGGCCGGCTGCTGCTGCTGCTGCTGCTGCCCTGTCCCCCTGCCCCCTCGACCCCTGCCCCTCCCCGCGCCCGGCCCTTCTCCCCCTTCTCCTTCCCCTGCGCCTCTCCCTCTCCCTCTTCCCGCTCGTCCTCGGCCCCTGGATCCCCGCCCGGCTCCCCTGGGCTGCTGCTGGGGCTCGTTGCGGGTGGGCAGGTGTGCCGACGACGGCAGGGGCACGCCGTCATCATCGTCATCGGGGTCTCCCATGAGCAGAAACCACTTTTTTGCTGCAGGATCAAACAGCTGGACTACGCATCCCACCAGAGGAATACAGGCACCAATGGTTGTCTACATCCCTCCCGAATCGCAACAGGGAGGTTGGCATTCGAAAAGGAAAAGCCCAGCTGCGCTACGGGCCATTTCTGATGAAAAAAGGGTATGGGTTGTTACAAGTTGGTGTTTGTTCAATTTGGTTGGGTGTCATTAATCATGGGGGAGCAATTAGCTAGCTGCTGCCGTAGATGTCAATGTCACTTCGTTCAGTGTCACCACAGGGCTCGGTTATGTTGCCCACGGCTTGGAGTTTGGAGACTAGCTCTGGGATGGTGTGAGCTGTTATGTTGCTGCTTCCTGTAAGGGGTACACTGTAGCGGTCTGTGGCCCGGGGGTCGTAGGTTATTCTGTTTACTCTGTGGTGTGGTGTGTTTGGTTTGTTAGTTCTTGTGTAGCTGTAGTTTGTTGGTGGAATTTGGGGTGTAGATAGAGATAACCGCAGCTAAGGGTGGTTCTATGTGTGTGAAAAAAAGGGAATGCAAACCTTTTGTGGACGGGTGCTGTACCCTTCACTTTAGACACTGTAAAGGGGGTATTTTTGGAGTCATTGAAACTCACACGAACGAGGAAGGTCCCTTCTTTCCGCGAGACAAGCTTTACCTCGGACTGCATTCTTTCAATGTCCCCGGCAAACCAAACCTGGCGTTTGAGTTCAACAATCTGTGGGAAGGGGAAAACCCCAAGTTAGTAAGTCCATTTAATAAGAGAGAAGACACACTTCATCAAAAATAGGTCGCCCCGCGGGGACAAAGAACAAACCAAACCAGTTGCCCAGTTGATTGAATCGTTCCATTGTCACTACTTTTAGATTCTTATCAACATGTTCCTTCGAGGTTGTCCCTTAAACAAAGTTAAAGGGTTATTCTGCTTCTGAAATAGAAACCTATGAATTGAGTGAACAGGGATATATGCTCTCCAGAGACAGTGCCAAAGGGGGCTGTCACAAAAGGTACGAAGTCTTCTACAGGAACAACTTCTTGTAATTGCTTCATGAGTTAGTTTTCTTTCATTTGAGTGTGAGGCTACCCCACGATTATAGAAGTGATCTCGCCAGAATTGACGAGCCTGGGGCTCTTCAATCTGACACTCGATTATGGAGAAATTCAAGTCTCTCAGCACCTCCGGGAAAAGTGGTCGGTTATTGGCAAGTTTATCCCAACATCGTTTAATAAGTGCCACAAGTGTTGGTGGTAGGGTGCGTTCTATCTCGGGAGCGATAATAGGTCGTTCGTGCTCAATACAAACAGCCTTTAGTTTTCTTCTGGTGAGGGAAAAGTGGTACGATCATGGCGTGAACCTGAAAGAAGCTATCAATATCATTGTAAGTTGCAAAGGGTTCTTCCCCAGTGAACAACTCGTAAAGAATCAAACCAAACGAGTATCTGAGCAGATCTTATTATATCAACTTCTTGAAAATCTACTTACACATCAGCCTTTTCATTGAATTCTTCCAGGCGCATAACCTCGGGAGCCATATAAAGTGCTGAACTTATAAGACCTAATTTATTTGAAAGGGTGTTGTGCCTGTTCCTTTTGGGCCTTTCATGTCTCTCAAATTGCGGTTGGTTTTGAGCGTTTCACTGTTCACTTTATTTAAAGGTGGAAGGGAATAAAAGTGGGTACCTGAATCCAAAATCTGTAACCTGGGGAAAAAAATAAGACGCAAGCCTTACAATGAGATAGGTGTCAAACCTTGACGTGATTATGCTCGTCCAGAAGCAGATTTGCTGGCTAAAAGCAATGAAACACCAGGTGAAACAAGTGATAAATACCTTTAAATCTTAAGGAGAGTTAGTGGCATAGAACTCTGGAATGAATAAAAACCTCTGTGGATAATCTTACAAATTCCATGAAGCCAGTTCATTCCATAACCCTGTGGCCTGTGTTAGTGTTGTATGAAACTTTTCATTTTGTGCTCACAGCATCACGAGCCATGATGAGCTTCTGATAAATAGAGAATCTGGAGTATAATTCAGGTGTGTGAATCAGGTTATCCAAATCACGTTGCATGAGCTCAGTGACAATAATCAAATTTCCTGGATTTGTGCAAGCCCCAAGACATAATACAACTGGGGAAATAGTTAAATCAACTGGAAATAAAAAATTGGCAGAAAGTAACCATTGGGATGGAAAATTTTCCTGAAAATAACTATTAAAAAAATTGCTAGCGAAATTGAGGAAACCTCATTATCATAACCTCATGTCGGAACATCTGCAATTCCGGAGGTGTAAGGTGCTGTTTTAGTGGGATCTTGACTGCCACAGTGGTTCCACGGCATGATGCTATTTGAAGAGGTGAGGGTGACTGCCCCTTTCTCACAAATACATACCACGGTATACACTACCAAAGGCTCCACCCCCAAGGTAATCTCTATCCTTGTCAAAGTGAATCTCTGTGGGTGGTATCTCAGGTGGACCCACATTTTGGAGCTTAAGGAAACGAGGTGTTAGATAAATACGAACAGAGAGTTATGCAACCCTTGTAGCCCCTTGTTGAGCTAGTGTTGTGGCGCCAGCACCATACATTCCTGGATCGATTTCGTCTTGATCCTGCACTTGTGTAGCAGGAGTAGTTGGGGTTGAAGTGGAAGTTGTGCTCGTTGAGGATGAAGTAGAGGTGGCTGAGCCACTCTAAGGTACTTCTGTTTAAGAAATACATAGATTAAAAAAAAAAAAAAGGGCACCTCTCCTCTAATGGGGCCAGGTGAAGCAGAATTTTTCACAATATCTGGCCGCTTCTCAGCAAAAGTCTGTACACAAATCAGATGGTTTTAAGGTGTGGAGGCAATGTACAGTGACAATATTAACAATTCGAGCTATCTCAGCCACAGCTTTCTCGAGGCTTTTTTCTGCATCCTCCAGGAAATGTCAAAATGGGATTGTAAAACATAACAAAGTAAAGCAACCTTAATTTTGGATTTTTGGGTTTCGTGGGCCTTAATGAAGGCCGTGAGTTCACTTTCATTTACGCACAACACATGCATAGCAGATCTCAAGTCGTAAAGCCCCGCATTGTGGTCCAGCTTTTTCCTGCCTCGCCGTAAAAAAAAAAAACGAGTACAAAGCACAGCAGGAAAAAAAAAACCGTAACAGCAAACAACTCAGGGTCTCCCAGACCACCCACACTTAACATTGAGATCTACGCACGCGACGATCTCATCCACAGACTTGCACAGCAGGTGCGTATCAGCCGACATTCACTTTATGTTTTTCGTTTTCAACAAACCCAACAGTGAAAAGCACTTTCAAAGAATTTCTTTTGAGAAATCGGGAGATTGCCCGGATGCATCCCACAGGGCCAAAAGAAGGCAAAAACCAACAAAGCACCAAATCCCAACAAGCCCAGCCACTTGTGTTATGGATTACATGTAGGTTGTAAGTGACAAGTGGAACTTCAATTGTTGATGGCAAGTAGAATGGCAACAGGGGTACACGGTGCGTTGAGGGAGAAAGAATCAATGGACTCAGAAGGAATTCCACTGCGGTCCCTTCTGGCTGCTATTACCGCATGGCGTACTGCAAAGCTGGCAGAGGCAGCCATTCCGAGCGGTGGTTCGCTGTGTGAATGTATGTTAGTTCCGGTGTGGCGTGCACTGTGTGATTCACTCACCCAATGCCCCTGGAGCTAAACACAGCTGGTGATGGATCGGGATTGGATAAAAGTGCCACACGGAAATCCATTGGTATATCGTAGACAGAAGGGATCTTATAAGTCTGAGCATTGCGGGTGACCATGTTCCCTTTGGAGTCTCTTACGATTTCCTCCATAAGGAATTCTCCAAGTCCTTGGACAAAGCAGCCTTCAACCTTTCAGATAACATAACTGAGTCTAGTGTAGTTGCATTGGCATGGAAGGTACCTGCCCAATGTCTATTCCTGGATTTAAGGACTTGCCAGCGTCATACAGTAGGTCAGCGCGTAGGACCTACACAGAGTCAGGGAATTTTGTGCAACAGGGGAAGGAAACCTGAGTTCTTCCAGTTAAAACCTCAATTTCTACCTGAAGAGATTAATGTCGGATGACTGCAGGAAAAGTAACTTACCTCCGTAACAGCGGCACCAAAGCAGAAATAGTTGAATCCTTTTCCAGTATGCGTTTCAAAATCGTAGCCCACATTTGGAGTGGCATAATGACCGGCACAGGAAAGGGAAACTCTATTCTTGTATGCTGCATCACAGACTGCAGCAAATGGTTTCCCTCTGAGTTGTTCCTTGAAGGGTTGAAGGCGTACATTGAGCTCTTCACACGCTTTAAGTACTGCTCCACCTGTTTTTTTTTAGAGGCAAATTTATATTGTCCAATAGGGACAGAAGGACAAACCAACAAGGTCTGTGCCTGCCGAAGCTGCTGTTGGGATAATGTTTGGAGTACGAGAAGTATCTGTTTCAGTTACTGTTATACTCGCGACAGGGATGCCAAGAACATAAGATGCAATCTGTGCAACTTTCGTGTTGAGTCCCTTGTTGTGAAAACGTCAGTGGGAGAAGATCCGACTTGAAGTGCTACCTGTCCCATCTCAATTCCGCTGTGAGAAATAATACAAGTACCGTCGACATATAGATTTACAAGGGCATTTGCTTGATTGAGGAATTGCACTTCAAAAGAAAGACCGTGCTTCATTGGAGTAATGGAAATGCCCCGTTTGATAAACTTGTTGTTTGCATTGAAAAGTGCAATTTCATGTTCCCGGGCTTCATAATTAGACTCCCTGAAGTGTCATCATTATCATTGGTTACTTTCCATTGGACCGTTACATGCCTCTTTAACTGTGCCCAGATTCTTCTTATAGTATTGTACTCCACTAGCTGGTTGTACGGTGTTGTTTGGCCTGCTTCATACAAATTCAGTTCTCGGACACGCTCCACCGTGAACCCAACGGTTCTTGCTATGTGCTCCATTAAAATTTCTGCACAATAGATAGCTTGGGGAACTCCAAATCCTCTCATGGCGGAGTTGGACGTTGTGTTTGTGCGACAGGCTCTGCCAACCACACGGAAATTAGGAATCCAATAGCAGCTGTCCATGTGAAGCAGAGCCCTTGTCAGCACAGTAGTACTGTACGGTATTCTATGCCCGCCGTCACTGTGGACTTTCCAATCAACAAACAGTATTTTTCCATCTGGGGTGCAGCCAGCTCTGTATTTTGCCTGGAATGGATGCCTGCCTCCAGTTACTTGCATGTCCGTATCCCTGTTTTTCTCTTTCAGTAAGCTAGGAAAATATAAAGATAAGAAAACCTGTCAAGCTGTAAAATGACGGGAGTATTCGCTGCCTGCGCAGCCACAGCAACGCAGCATGGCAGAAAATATGTGCACTCTTTACCACCAAAACTGCCCCCAAGTCGTTTGACAGTCACAGTCACTTGACTTTCCTTCAACCCCAGTACTTTGGCTACACTAACCTGGTGATTGTTGAGACAAGGGCTCCCAGTAAAGAAAAAGCAATACCTGAGTTTTGTCTGGGTGTTGTGTTGTTGCCTTGACCAAGATGGAACCGCCCTCTTGAGGGAATGCTGATGCAACATGAGGTTCCAGGTAAAAGTGTTCTTGTCCGCCTGCGGTTGCCAATTAGTGTCCCACTTTTCCTTCTGAAAAAAGTACCCAAGAAAACGCTCCCCTCCAAAATAATTGGTGCTTCCACATTCACGGAACCGCGTTCCAGTACATACTCTTTACATAGATATGAATTGGCTTTTATTGCATCATTGATTGTCAAAATAGGTTCCAGTTCTTCATACTGAAGGATGTTAAAACACAGGAAAAGTCACATTCACACGCACTTCTATCTTCACCATAGGTGCTGCCATCTTTGCTTGTTCAGGGGTTTTAGCCAGCACCAACCCGATAATGTGGCCCACACAATGAACTTCCTTATCTGCAAATACTTCCATATCGTAGTAGAAAACGTTACTTCCAACAATATCTGGAAGTTTATGGGGCCGAAGAAATAAAACATCAGTACTTTAAAAAAAAAAACAAACAAAGAAAAAAAAAACCTTTTGCTGACACAAATTTGACGACACCCGGCATGCTAAGGGCTGGAGCTGCATCTATTGACAGCATTCTCGCTCTTGCTTTGGTGCTCATTACAAGGGCTGCATACAGGACATTGTTTGGCAAATACATATCAGCCAGATAGACCGCCTCCCCAGTTGTGTGAAACTAAAGAAAGTTTTTTGGTTTCTTGGGAAAATGGAAGATGAATTACACTTGCAGAGAGGTGCGGCAAATCGGTTCCCAAAACACCAGTATCAGTAGTTCTGTCAAATACTTGCGAGAATGTCATTGTTGACGGTGTTTTTATCTCCACGGCAAGGTTTGTTGTTGTCTCAAGGTAGAATTTTCTGAAGAGATTGAGAACAAGTTGGTGCTTGTAAACTTGGAAGCAAGTCAATGCTGTTTCAGTGCTAACAGGAGGGAGTGGTGATGGGGCAGGGAATATTGCTTTTGCCCAGAGTTCAAGGGAATTCAGTACATTGGGTACAACGCTGTCATTCCAACAGCTTCCGACTAAGCTGGATTTGATGGAGTCCACCTTGTTGAGTTAAAGATGTGTTGTATAGAATCTGAGAATATAGAAAACCTCGAGAAGTCTATGTTCTGGACAACCAAAGAAAAATGAACAGTGCTTTACAATATTTTCGGGGGACAGATCAATGACAAAAGATGCCCCAATCATCGATTTATCATTATACATCGTGCGTGACATTCGATATGACCTGCAAAGGAAATTAGAGGAAAGCTTCTCAAGAGAAATATACCCAACAAGCCTCTTCAAAGTAGAGGGTGACCCCAGTGGAATTCGTACTGTAACAAGAAAGGCACCTTTGTGCTCCTTCAAAGTTGCCACAACGTCTTGGATGCGTACTTGCAATTCTTGTAGTGGCTTGGGTACAATTACAAGTGCTGTGGCTTCCAGTGAAGATAGAAGAGGGAGGATATCCGAATATGCGTCATTGCACACAATTCCGCCAAGTGTAATGGTATTTCTTGCGGCGTAATTTGCTATATGTGTACAGCATTTGTGAAGCTGACTGAGGGGAGTATTCTAGAGTAGATTATGAAGGGATAATTTCTAAAGGCACACACAGGTTTTTCAGACGCTGTGGTATCAAGTGAACTGACAAGGTCTGCCAGTGCTACCGAGGCACCAACAACTAAATTCCCTTCTTGGGCAATAACGGACTTCATTTCTGCAACTCTTCCCACTTGCACAAACACGACATTTGAGTCTCCGTTGCAGAGTGCAGGTAAAATTCCATTGTGCGTGAAGTTTGCGCCTCCTCCAACAATATGGGATAGAGGATATGTTGCCCTTAACTCCGTAATTTGTGCAAGGTTCAGGGGTGAAAACCATTGCTTCCTGCCACTGGCACTACAGATAGCCAAGAGAGGGCACAGGCTTTTGTTTTTAGGATTTAATCGTGCAGTAAGCTCTGGCGGAATAGTAGGCGGTACAATGATAACAGGATTTGCAGTAAATGAAGTAGCCACATCGACAACAGGTCTGTATCCTGAAGGTAAAGTTGTAAGTCTGAAAAGTAGGGGAACTAAGTCTCACAAACCAGTGCACCTGCACAAGTTGCCCTGAAGAGCTTCCTCGATATCTGGTACACTGGGAGTCGCGTTCCGTACAAGCAGTCCGTAAATTGACATCACCATCCCTGCACTGCAAAAGCCACACTGTGTGCCATGGTTCCTGGCAAGGCGTTCCTGAATTGGATGCAAGCCGCCACGTGTCCCACCAAGCCCCTCAGAAGTTGTCACCATCATTCCGTCAACTGAAAGTCGTATTAGAAAGGAGAACAAGAAGAAAGGCAATACCTGCCGCCAACGGAATGAGGCACGACTTAACGGCACGATGCACAGGTTTCCCATCAGATTCGCAATACGACAGAATGACCGTGCACGTACCACAACTAGTTTAAGGAATCGGGCATTAATAAGAATATACAAAACAAGATCTCTCATCGTATATACACGTAGATCTAAGAGTACATAACAGAACGGAATAAAACAACCAACGCTCTATACGTACTTTCCTTGTCCGCAGCCCTCCTTTACGCTCCTCGTCGCCCGCTTTTGTGGCAGATCTCGGCGCAGAAAATTCGACAGTGTCCAAGACAGATCCAACTCGGCAGCATCCACCTCGACCAACCGGCCATTAACGCCAAACAAAAGTCTGTTTGTGACCTCCATTGCTTTGTCCTTTCAAACGTTGCCGAGTTTTTTTCGTTTGTTTGGTTTTTACTTTGTGGATCTTTTGTATTCGTATTCCGAGATTATTACTAACCAAGGTCCATTCACGTAACAAAAAAACCGGTTTTTTGTTCGCGGTGCGTGTTTGGCCAACACGCATTAAACAAGGGAGGCCGGCGCCTCTGGGGTTTGTGGAATTATGGGTATAGGTAAGAACCATTGCCAGCGGCTGTCACCAAAGTGCTCACAGATATTGCTCCTTACTCCTTTATCATATGGCCTGTCACTCTTCTGTGGTAGAGGTAAGTGATTTGGAGGTGTGTGTTAGTTGGTTGTTTTTACCTGTCCATAAGGAGTTCTGAAGGACCGGTTTGTCAGGGCCATGAGCTCTTTGCTTGTTAGATTAAACAAGATCATGAAGAAGTGGTGCAAAAAGAGGCAGAAGAGAGTTAAGCTCTGTGAGGCACCAGAAACAATTGCCAGGTAAAGCAGAATAAGCCACAGGTTTGTCAATGTGGCAAACCCCTTGTTCCCGAAATTTTATGTTGGTTTTGGATGTTGAGTGGACATGCGCATTAAGTTGTTGTATTTGACGAGTGGGTGAAATACAACTGCTTACTGTGAAATGGAGAATCAATCTAGTAATCAATGAAAGGCAAGATATCACCCCTGCCATCGCACTGTACATCACAAAAAGAATGAACAGTTTCCGATTATTTTTCCCTATGCACTGCGGTACCCAAGGGCCTAGAAGTTAGAAACAGAGTAAATTAAACGTGTGAGTTTGGAGAAGGAAGTACAGTGGTGATCCATTCCAAGAATACACCTTTATTAAACTATTGATGAATGTTGAGGAGAGAGAAAATAAAGAAGAAGTTGATACTTGTTGCAAACGTGACAATGTCTGGAACGTGGAGGCTTGGCCTGGTTGCATTCCTCACAAAAATCTTCTTTATTCTTACGAATCCAATTAATTAACACGAAACAAATAGTAAATTGCACAGTGCACTAACCTGCACCTCAGGGGTGTAGCTTGGATCCACGAAACCAGGTGGCGTTTGACAAAGAATCCAGTAAACCCAGCCAGCCACACAATAAAGTCCAAGGTTGACGACAATTAGAATCAGTGTAGGTGTGCTAAATCGAGCAAGTGGCGCTCCTGCATAAAACGTAACCCTATATATTGGCATTTTATGAGGACATATACACTATGGTTTTTTTTAATTGTTTTAAATTTTTTTTTTGAATGGCGTTACAAACAGAGAAAAACAAAACAGGATGATCCCGTAGACAAAACAAACAGCCATGGTCTTTTGGTTGCTCAAATGACGCGCCACTTTGAGCGTAACAATAGAGCCCTGCATTTCGTATGAATTTTTTCAACAGATTCTTGTAAAAAAAAAAAAAGAATCATTCCTCTTTGTGGTGTTGATGATGGGGCAACTACTAGTTTTTACAGTCACTACTGAAGGCAACACTTGCGGTCCGGGTCAGGTTCTGGTGTTGTATTTTGGCTACGAACCCAATGCCGCACTGTGTTTTGCATCATGATTTGTAATGAAGAGGTGAGTTGCATGGCTGAAATTTCACAGTAGGGAACAGAGAGCTTCCTGCAGTTTCAAAAGCAGGGGAATAAAAAGTTAGTTAGCAAGTTGGATTGAGATTCAGGTTATGTACCTCGATAGAGCCTCTCCTTCACTCTGACTGATGCACTTGAGGGTGGTGGCAGCTCGAAGGTCTCTGGTGTTGTGTTTGGTTGGGCAAGTTGTGTTCAATATTGAGCAATACACACATCTTGGTGGCCACAAGAAGATAGGGAGTATCTGGACAGAACCTACGAATTTCTGGAACCCATTTAGCCTCCTACTTGAGAATTCAGAGTGGTAAAAGTGGAATAGCCGTACTACACACCACATCCCTAATGCTATCCGGGGAATTAACAGCGAACATAACAAGAAACATATCTGTGGAGGGATACCTAAAGCACAAAAGGAATTAAAGCAATGCGGGAACAAAGAAACACAGTTACGATAGTGGTCGCAATCTGTCATAGTCTTCCTGTCCAGCCTACGATATAGAGTCAAGGAAGTTCAACACATAGGAAAATTACAGTATCCCAAAAATTGATGGAAAATATTAGCTTGTCAACGATAATACTAGTAGAGGGGCTCTCAAATCCGGCTGTATATAGGAAGGTTCTTAGATCGTTGTTAAGCAAGACAAAGATAAAGGATGAAGTCGTATACGGGAAAATATTGTCTACGCATGTCCTGATGGCAGAAGTTTTACCCACGCCTGGATTTCCAACAAGAACGAGTTTCATGGAAGGCTGAAGAACGCCACCAAATTTATGTTTTTGCTTGTGTAATGTATTTCGCCAGGATATCAGCTGGAAGAAGCTTAATCTCCTGTCATAGTTACCATGAAGGTCTACCTGGGATCGTGCGGATATAGGCGGTGACAACACTGTCGTTGCTAATCCTGATGCAAATTCGGTCCATAACTGGTCATTGAAGCAAGTAATACGATACCACTGCTTGCATACAGCACCACACCTAGAGTAAAATTGATTCACTGATACTTGAGATTATGCATCACCTGGCTAAGTCACTAGGGTTGTCCAGATACGAAAAAATTTGAAATAAAATATCATCAGGGAGTAAGTTGGATCTGACTAACTCCTGCTCCTGGTTTACAGCAACTAACATCCTGCATTTGAGGAGGTCTCCACTTTTGGTTAATACTTGTCCACCAGTAATGTACAGATATTCTCTGGTTACCATTTAAAATCCCCTCAACGAAACCTGTACATACCGGAAGATACAAGCAGCTCCAAATGAATGTGACTGGAAAATAGAACCTGCGTACTTAGGAGAGTGTGTTGTCCACATGTATCGTTGAAGGTCAAGAGTGTGAATGGCGCAAGCAGCCACTTTTTTAGTCTGTGGGAAACTTCCACCAAATATGTGAAGCTCTCCCGAGCTGGTGTCCAGTGTGTGAGCTGATCCCCACCTTAAACCGGTTTGGTAAAGGGTTATCTCGGTAGTGATCAGACCTCGGGAGGGGAACATCACCAGTGACCGTTATTAGCGACCATTGTAAAGTTTCCAAATTGAGCTGCCACAGGTCGCTATCAACGGGATCTCTGCTGTTGGCGGAAAGACCACCAAAGATATACATCTTTCCATTATACTGACAGGCAGAATGGAAATACCTAACACAGAGTGAGTTGTAGGCGGCAATATCCGCATATTACCGTGGGGGGATTTCACCTTGGGCAGCAACTGAATTCCATGATTGGGAGAGGGTATTATACGAATATACGTCATTGCATGTATTCCTGTGCAATATGAGAAGTTCATCGACGACATTTGACATACCCATTACAATCATAACCGCCAAATATGAAAATAATATCATTGAAAATGACGGCTGAGTGTCCATACCGCATCTGACGACTAGTCACTCAAATGCAAGAAAGGTGAAGTGAACATTTGGAGCATTGTCACTCTGAAAGCCTTGCGGAGATAGGCGTTTCCAAGAATTTGTGCCCAAAGATAGTTGCCACAAGTCATTCAATATAAAACTGGGCGCTAAGTTTAGGCAGCTGGCAATATTTATGTCGAAAGTTGAATTCCACACGTGTTGCGGCCGCCAAATATAAACACAGAGTCACAGCTGTGGGAATACACCGAAGAGTGATGAATCCTCCTCAAAGCCTCTGAACAACCAAAAAAAAGGAGGAGAAAAAAAAAAAAGGCAAGGGAGAATCGCCGCGTCAGTCCAACCAGCGAATTCAGGAGAAAGAATGAAACTATTCGAAAAAGCGGAGTGACGGCTAATCATACTATCAGTTCCCCCCGTAGTCGTTAGCTTTTCCCATCTGAACCCAACTCTCTCACCAGTCCCTTCAGGCCACAACCTCCAAACCTCAGATAAGAAAATTCTCTCAATGGAATTCACAGCCCCTGAGGCTGAGGCTGAGGCTGAGGCTGTGCTTGAGGACAAAGGCAGGCAGGCACCGCCAAACATGACGGCGTGGGACCCATAATCGGAGACCGCCAGTGGCATCCCCGTCGGGGCGCCACTGGGCGGGGCCTCGGCCGGCCTGTGGTGCGCCCCGGGGGCAATCCCATAAGCCTGGTACGTCGGCGGCGGTACCCTTGTCATGCTGTGCCCGTATCTGCACACTGGCACCCCACACACTACGGCTGCTCCTCCTCCAACACTCGATGTCGCTGCCTCCGTCGTGGAAGTCGTTGGTGCCGATGTTGATGGGACCCCTGGGTCATTGGGCTCAATATCAGTAGACACCAACGACCACCACGAGGCAGTTCCCACGCCCCTTGATCGTCGCTTCATGAAAAACAGATTGACTTGACATTTGTTCAAGTCTTCTGAAAAAAGCACTTGAGCAAATTTGTGCATTAAGGTGTGTACAGAATTGACCCTGGAGCCATTCCATGGTATTACTGACTGTGTTACATTTGCATGGCCTGGCAATAGATTTCATGAACTGAGTAGAAGACAGTTGGAAACTCAAATGGTGGAATGCAAAACAAATACATTTTATTACATAGAGGATAGGCTTTCCTTAGGTGTGAAGGTGTGCGCTAGAACTAGTTTGAAACAAAGGTATTGATGTGCGTGCTATCGACGTGCCATCACGCGATGTCTCAAGGTCAACACAATTAACCTCAAACTCAAATCCTGTGAGTTCATCCCTCAGTTGTGATAGGAGGGGCATAATGCCGGGAATACTTGCTGTTGTAAAGTAGCAAACGCTGATATGCCCTGCCCCACCATACCATGGAGCAGCACCAACAGCACTTGTACACCTATAGACAATGTGGGGTTATGGCACAGTGTCAGAGTACAATACTATTAGCAAATAGTATATGTTGGGTTTTTTTTCCTCCTAGAATACCGTGCTACTTGGTTGTTTTTAATGAAGGGCTGCGTGGGAATGGGATAGTTTACTTGCTCCTAAGTTCAGAGAGTTTGTCAGAGTCTATTTCAATTACAAGGCAAGATATGTCCTTGTCTGTGATTCGTTCAAGCTTTGAAAGGTGTGGTGCACGCAACCTGACTTTATAATTCAACTTAACCATATTAAAACCCGAAAATATACAATACACATATTTCACAGATAAAGAAAACAGTAAAAAAAAAAAAAAAAAAATAGACACGCGAGAATGCCTTGCCTCGAAGCGGTGCGCCGTCGGCGATCCCGAGCCTGGGGCACTCGCGACTGAGGCAATCTGCTATCTGTTCCCTGAGCGCGTCGTGGGCCCCCGAGGCCCTCACTACGAAGCTGGCGTGGTGCCAGTGTCCCCCGGCGCCCAGCGCGCGCCTGCGTGCCTGGCACCCGTGCCTCGCGCTCTCGGCCCACGACGCGGGCGACATCAGGGCGTGCCCGTCCATGTCCGTGAGGTCCACTCTGTGCTGCTGCTGCTCTTGGTGGTGGTGCTCGTCCTCGTGCTGCTGGTTCTCCTCGTGCCCGTGACCCTGGTCCGTGTCAGCTGGGGTGCGTTGAGTGTGCTTGTCGATGTAATCCCTGAGGAGACGAGTCAGCGACTCGGGCAGTGGCACGTAGCAAGACGAAGTTGTTGTTTGTGTTGTAGTTGTAGTCGCCGTGGCGCCGTCTGTGTGTCTCATGGAATCTGATCAAAAGTTTCGTCGTCTTCTCGGATCTATCTGCTAATTTTTTTCCCCCCTTTTCTTCGGGCCTGTCAATTAAATCTTTTATTCTTTTATTGCGTTGCGGTGCAACAAGTACGCCGGAGAACGACACCGACAAAGCAATAAGAAAACCAACGCTCGCGTTTCGTGTTTCGTGACCGTCACCATGATGAGATCTACGGCCACGACGTCGGCGGCGTCGCCGCGTACGCTGCAGGATTTCGAAGACCGGCGAAACGGCGGATCTTTCGGCAGCACTTTCGGCAACACCACCACAACGCCGGCCTTTGGATCTACCGGAGAAACTCTGCTTGGCAGATCTACAATGACTTCGGGACTGAGGCTGGGAAACAGAGGCGTGATTGGCGGGCCACTTTCCGCGTTCATTCCGCTGGATCCGTCTGGACTGTTGCCTACTGGATTCGCGCGGGCCGCAGCGCAGGAGGACGTGCCGAGAAATGTGGTCGGAATGAAAGCTGGTGCTCTCAACTATCACGATTTACGAAAAACGTGTGAGGATGTGGAGTTGCACATGCCACGAGACCTGTGTGTTTTTTTTTTTTTTTTTTTCTTTTCATTTTCTTTTTCTTTCAATTTTGTTACTTTTTAACTGACACCTTTTCCCTGGGTAGAAGGAACAGGCAGTGGGAATTGCCTCAGGCGCCAAGTTTTGGGCCGTACATTGCAACACCATGGGAACAGCTCCTGATACACCCTTCTATCCCATTTCCCCCTGAGGTTTTGCAGTCTCACAATCGTACGTTTTCTCTGAACCCCTTCTGTTAATAATACTTTACAAGGAGGTCCTAATGGAGGATGTGGTTTTTTTGTTTTACCTCTTATTGAGCACGCCTGTATTTCTATTGCCCAGGAATTGTACCTTTGGAAGTATAACATTGACATGTGCTTGAATTTCACAGTACATGCTTTCATATTAACCGAATCCTAGACAGCATTGTGGTCTTCAACACCTAAGTTTTGGCCAAGATATTGTTACAGCCACTGTGTTTCCCCCGAAGGTTGCACTATTTGTTACTTTCCGTCCCAACTTTTTAAAGCCTGGTGTATTCCAAGAGCATATAAAATATCTACTTGCGATCTCTACCGCTGGGGAAGTAGTCATCTATGGCGTTGCAGCTTCTGAAAACGACTATCAATTTCTTCCAAGTATTCGTCATCCTACCATGCAGTTAAACAAAGGGACATTTTAGGTGACCTCAGGATAACTATTGATGGAGGTCACATAAACAAGCTCCTTGGAATGCGTAATGGACGATTACTCATGTGTGGAACTGATGGTTCTGTTAATGAGTTTCAGTACGGAGCCGGAGTATGTTTCCTGGTCCATGTTATGGGATCCAACCTTCCCTTCCTCTTACAGGGATCAAGTGGGGGTTGGTTTTCTGGGTTATTTAGAAGCAAATGTCGTCGAGTTTATGCCACATCGCGGGTTACAGGCTACATTGCACCTATTATTAAATGGTTGGCCTCAGTAGACAGTTTTTTTTTTTATCTGCATGAACCTTTTTCTTTCCATTGCAGGTTTACTTCAGCTGAGCCATTGGTGGATGCAGCTCTTGATGATTACCGAAATATTCTCTATACGTTATCAGACAGTGACACATTAAAAGTAGAAGGTTCACTAATGTTTGTATTTCAACTTACAGTAAAAAGGTGTATGATCTGGGAGGTACAGTCAAGAGTATTTATGTAAGGCACAATAACATTTCACAGCTGACGGCTTTATGTGTCCTGCTGAAGTTGCCGTACTTCAAACTCCTTGGACTGCAGTTGCACAAACCTTCCCTGAGCCGCAACCACAACTTGTTACTAGGGTTGGAAACGCCTCTTTTCCCCAATTTCTCATTTATACACAGGACCCGCATAAGCTACCAGATCAGTATAAAAATGAATCCTGGGACCGTGCTATAGTAGCTTTCATTTTACCTAAACAACTACTCACACACAAAAAAGCAAGCTGGCCGAGTTGATAGTGGATTGGTCTTCACAGATATCAATCAGAAGTGGAACTATCTTCTCCGTGAGGGAATTGTTTCTGAGGTTGTCTCTATGCCCTGTTACAACCTTTTAATATTTTATTCAGAGATACTATCAGGGTATATATGTGCTTCCTCCCTCTGAAACAACTCAAATGCACTTGGTGGCTGTAACAATGCATGGTGCTCGGGTTTATTATTCAACAACTAACCAAAGTGTATGTGCCTTACACCCAAAAGTTCCTTCACTTGTAAACAGGACCCAATAACTACCCGCCCATATACACTTAGGGTTGCTCATGTAAGAATGCCTCCCCCTACAGCAGGTCAAAAAATTATCCTCATAATTCGTTACTTATCCTCAAAAGAGTCAAATTCCCTACAATCATGTCCTTTGTACTCTCAGGGGGTTTTTTTCTTGCAAGCCACTGATTCTAATACCCTGTTTGTTGTTGCACCTCAAGTCAAATCTGACTTCGGTGATGCACCTCCCCATGTGCAGTATATGGGGCAAGGTGCCAATTTTGAGGAACAAATTTCCCCCTTTCAGGTTGTTCGTCCCTGGTAGCACCCATCCACCAGGCACTAATTAAAAACTAGTTCCCTGAGAGAATCTGGTGTCTCTGTGATGTTGTTGAACCCCAACCCCATCTCCCACAGCATAATGACTTCTGCCTCTCCAGTAGGAACGAATTAGTTTTACAGCACCTTCGTGCTCCAAAAACCTTTGTTTGTATGACTGGAACAGGTACTAGACTCTAATAACAAACAAATGGCCAACCCAAATCTTTCAACAGGTGTGCGCCTCATGACAAAGCAAAGACCAATCGATCAGCTTTTGTTGCTTTTGCAAAAGAGCGGAATAGATGACGACACCGAGATCAATGTTGTATTGATTACTACGTCATATCTCTGACGGTTTTTTTTTTTTGTTTGTTTGTTTCTTTTTGCAAAGACTTTTTTTACTGCCCATGGTAATAACGAGACCTGTGCCATGTTACTTTCTCTTATTTGTGATATTTCTGGTGATACTACATTATCAAGTAAGCCAACTACTATCGTATTATTGGTGATCACTTGTGTTAATATAGCCTTTTCATAGGCAAAACCAACACACAAGATCTGCGAGATTTTGCGATTCACACCTTTTACAAACATGGTGGAGTAGCCAAGTACATCAAGCATGCTGACGGCCTTTTGTTACAAGGTTTCGTACTCTCTTGTACTGTGTTTTAATGTGTAATGTAGGAGAGTGCCCCTATTCATCACTGGGATCCCAACTTGCAAATTTAATACAGTATTCACACAAACATGAGGCAATATACCTTGTAGTGAGTCGACTGCTTTCCCCCCTGTGGCGAACAACATTGTAACTTAATTCATCTGCATGAAATAGTAAAATTTGTATTTAGATTCCCTTTACCCTGTCCCCTTCCCCAGTTAGCAACACTAGAACAAGTCCTACTTCGTATTTCCGATTTCCTTGCAACCTATATCCTTACTCTTTCTCTTACGAGCCTTTTGAATGTTGCCTTAACTTCCACAACATATTACTAGAGCTCCAACCTATGGGCTCCAGCAGCAGTTCAGAGCCTTACAAAATGCCAGTGCAGAGAACGCTGCAGAATTGGTTTCCCCCTACGAATATCTATGCTCCTATTAACGTAGGCCTTTCTCCTTACTCAGCAAGAAAGCCAATCCATAGCAAGAATAAAGGAGTTGATAAAGCATTGTGCTGAAACCGTTGCACTGTTACAGTTATACAACGAAAATTGCCCTAGGTTGAGTTAAGAATTAAGTAATATGAGATAACACTACCAGAGGAAACCCCCACACTGCAGTCACCTTCCGGGAATTCCTTTGTGATTCTGAGTCAAGTCTGGCCCAGCAGCTTATCACAGAAATAATGGACGAACAAATCAGAGTTAACAACGTGTGTCAATCTTTTTCTTTTCTTTAGTTGAGCTCCTCTGCAGTCCGATCACGTAAGTCTTGAACTCGAAACACGTTGTTCAAGCTACTTCTCCAAGCAAACACACCTTCTTTACAAAGTGAGTCCAGTCAAATCCCTACGGTGTTAACCTTTCCGTTTTGCTGTAGGGCCGGGATCTACTTCTGTCTGCAAAGCAACAAAAGAATCCTGTATTACTCAAGGAAGCTCTGGAGGTAATTTGCATTTCAATAGTAATTGTTTTAACGGTAAATAGTACTACAAACAAATTCGAGATCCTCCTTTCTCTGGTATGTGCCGCACCTTCAAAAAAGTTTGTACTCACATTGCCTAGAACTTATAGATGTGTGTTACGATCACCCAAAATTGTTTATTGATGTTGCAACCACTGTTGCTCGAATTGGGGATCCCACTGGTAAACCACATTTTCTTACCTTTTTTCCCGGTGGCTAAACAATAAAGATATCTCATCACACTGGACTCCAACTGCGGATGCAACTGTGAGGAATGCTCGGGCACACCGTATGAATTGCTACAAATACATTTTCGCTTTGTTGGATGAACTGCCGAAAGGTATTGTTCACATATTAGATTGTTTTTACTTGTTTCTTTATTTTATTTTATTGAGCATTAAATTCGATTGACAGATATTCAAAATGACACAATCGGTCACATTTTACAAATTAGTGATAAAACGCTGCACTGGCAACTTTACGATTGGCTTCTTACTAACAAGAGTCCCATCATCTACGATGTATTCTCTCTGTCGAACTAAGAATTTTCATAAAACTTTTTCAGATAGAGACACCCTTCATAGAGGAGTTCTTCAAGTTTTCTCAAAAAGAAAATTTGGCTGAAGTTCGTACATTTATCTATTAACAATTTTCATCTTCTTTTTCTGAACGCCTTAGTGGTATCAAAAGCATGGCAAACTTGAGAAAGCCGCCAAAATATATTTTGATCTTGGGACAATTGAGGTTCAAGCTCCATGCCCTGTGTTACCTTATCATTTACCAACAGGGCAATGTTTCTCTTGAAGATAAACTCCAAAGGTTGAACAAGGCCGCAGTGCTTGACCCAAGGCTACGTCAAGATACTCAGGCTCTCATCCCCGTGTGTAGTTCCTTGCAGCAAAAAAAGAGGCTAACCTGCCTTCTTCTCCCCAAAAAGCGCATTGAAATTCAATCTCTTTTGCTCAAAAAATTCCAAGTGGACAAAATTGCACCTCCAAAAGAACTAGAGGGCACGATTTTAAGTTTTGAACAGGTAATCCCCCCTTTTCTGGTGGTATGGTAGTCAACACCTTGTTCAAGCTGTTGGGAATCGCTATCTCCCACCGAATTTATGAATCAGTTTTTGACGTGGCTTGCTGGATAACAGTTCCCAGTGATGTACTTGAGGATGCATGGGAAAAACTTTTAAATACAAGTGCGGTTCAGTGTTACTTCTACACCAGCCTAACATTAATTTATGCTCTAGCTACAGATATTCAAGACGCTTTAGCAGTCGTGAGTATCCAAGGCAGAAAATACTTCAGGCATTACCCAAACGGGCCATTCCTCCTAGGTAATCCCTTTAAAAGACAAACTGCCAAGTAACCAACAGTAGATTTCCTTGTTTCTCATCTTGAAACGATGAATTTTCGCTCCAATCGCATGAATAACCTGGTTCATCATGTAGGGACACCACTGGAAACCCACATTCATCGCGTTGCATCAACAATGCTCAAGATAGGGGTAAAAGAAACGATTTTGCTACAAGCATACCATCAAGTGTATAATTCGGTAAGGCGTCTGTAATGTTGGTTGTAAAATCACAAAACTGCAGCGTGCACCCGTTCCAGAACAGGAATGGAAGATACACCTTTTGCAAATAATCAGATTCCTCAACACATCTCTTTTGTGTGTTCTTGGTTCTTTATGTTACAACCAACAGTGCCTAGGACTGAATACAGAGAAGGGAAGACTTTGTTGAGCAGAGAATGCATTGGCCAGTACCTGCGTCATTTGCAAGAATCATTCACCCGACAACCCGAGACAGAAGAACTTACAAGGTCTTCTAATATCCCCTTTACCTTCATTCAACTCCGCACTCTAACCTCCCTACAGAGAATTCCAGCGGTTGTTATCCTAAAGCACTACATCAATCGAAGGAAAAGACACACACCCAAAAACCCCTCCTAGTAATTCCTTCCTTGCAAGAAGGAAAACTACCAACACAACCCCAAACAACGCCTACTTATCTCTGAAAGCAGAAGAGCAAAAAAGAAGCTCCACAAAAAAAAACCAGTTTTTTTTATTTCCCCTAATTGACCGTTGGCCGATTGACGTTGATGGAAACTCTTGTGCGTCTAGGGGGCACGTGGTCAGGCACTGAGGGAAGTTGGTTGCGAAGGGAGGCTCTTTGGACATTGACGAATGTAACTACTTACAACAAGCCAACTGCGCATGCCCGTAACCCGATAGAGTGCGTAAATTCCATATTGTGGGAGAAATAATGGCCATTGAGGTGGTTTCTTTTTTTTGGTTTTTTGTTTGTTTTTGTGTAATGAAATAAATGTAAGTCCTAATGTAGAACTCCATAGTGAACTATGTTTGATGTGGGCACTGGGAGTTGGTGATTATGATTCCCAGTACTGGGCAGGGCAATCTGGGCTGGGCTTTGTTCGGGTCTTGCTGTCAGATAGGGCCGGGTCTTCCAAATTTTTTGCAACTGCTCTATTGAATGAAGTTGACTCACGTGGATTGCTTCGTGCTTTGAACCAATACAGCGTTTTGAACAAATTGACCATTTTCCATGGTGTTACAATGATACTTGCAGACGCAGAAGCAACACAATTACTGGTAAACATACCTGCAGGAGTCTTCACAAATGCCACATTAACTCTGACACTTGCTGCCGATCATTCAAGACTGAACTTCTCTTCAATTATCCATCACATAGGTCACCTGAAAAAACTAGTTATTCGAGGCATAGACTTGCATGAAGGAGTGAGCGAATTTGCTTCAAGGATCGCATTCAGTGAGACCCTCTCTGAACTTACTCTTGCCTCATGCCAACTTGACATACATGACGTTTACAGCATAGCCGCTGCTGCTCGTTGCTGCGCTTCATTACACGCCATTGACTTGAGCGGAAACCCAAGTATTGGGAACGCTGGAGCAGCTTGTCTAGCTGCAGCAATAGCTGGCAAAAACGGTACTCCTTTCACAAGAGTGAATCTGCGGGCATGCATGATCCAAAATGGCGGTGCATATGCATTAGCATCAGTGATGAAGACGTTACTGAAGTCTACTGGAGTGCCAACTCTTAGCATTATTTTGACCAACAACAGTATTTCTGCAGCTTGCATCCGTCGTATTACACAGGAGATTGGAGACAAGTTCCTTTATTCCGCTGTACCTGTTGTCAAGATATGTATGATAGGATCTGGCGGTATTGGTACCAAGTCAGGTATTTTACTTTGTACCTCCATCAATCTCATTTGTTTCAGCTCTCACACTAGTATTTCTACAGGTTTACAACCAATTCTTTTTACCGTTAACCTCTACCAGAATCACTTTGTCACAGAGTATGACCCGACCATAGAAGATTCCTATAGAAAGTATATGCTGTACTGTAAGGTTATCGATATGAACCATCTCTTAGGTCATATGTACTTGACGGTCAGCCTATTATCATGGACATTACTGACACAGGTGAGGAGCTGTTTTTGTTGCTTCTTCTAAAAATTAAATTTCCTGTCTTTTCCAGCTGGACAAGAGGAGTAAGATTTCTTTCCAAAGCACCACTCTTTAACTTTCTCATAGATACTCAGCCATGCGGGACACGTAACTAACTTCAGTAATCCTTTGTTTGACATTTGGCAGATATTACCCTCACCACGACGTATTTTGCGTAGGGTATGCGATGTAACTCATTATGCAGCTCACTTATACTAAAAGGTATTCAGTAACATCCCGTTCAAGCTTCGAGGATGTAATAAATTTCCATACGGCTATTCTAAGAGTTCGTGCAGCATCCGACTATCCCAAGGGTACTAAGAAGCTAATTGTATGTATTCCAATTGCCACAACCCACCAGCTTTGTAGTACTGTTGGGAGGAAAATGTGATCTTGAGGCTGAAAGAGTAGTCAGTTATGACGAAGGAGTAGCACTTGCACGACAGCTGAATTGTACTTTTTTGGAGGCCAGTTTTTTTTCTCTTGCCAACGAACGCTCTTATAATCTCTAACCCGTTGTAAAACAAACAAAAAGGTAAGTGCCAAAACGCGAGTCAACGTTGACACCGCATTTGAAACTGCGGCTCGGGCCGGTCTGGAGGACAGGAGAAAAGGGATAGTCTTTGACCCAGTCCCTTTCCCAATGCTTACCAAGCTCCCGATCCCCTCACTCACCAAAATGAAGGCCACAGAAATCCCTGTACTTCCTGACATTACTCTATGTTCTACACCAACATCCCCCGAAGAACCACCTCAGAACGAGGACCTAATAGGTATCTACTTCATTTGTACTTGGTGATACTAAAAATACAAAAAAAAGACTGGGTCAATACTCAAGTCCCATAGAGTACAAAAAGTTCTTGTTCAAAATGAAGTAAAATAACAATATCTTTATTTGTATATCAAGTTTTTCCCTTTGGGGTGCGTTTGGCCTCCAAGGCCTGTTGTAGTGTTGCTTCTAGCTTTTCGACTGTGGCTAGAAGTTCCGCGTTTTCTTTTGTGACAGATGCCACCTGTGCTATTGTAGTGCTGTAGCTTGTTGTGAGGTGCTCAATGACAGGTCTCAGTGCAACCCAAGCACATACTGAAGCATGCCGACGTAGTGCAGCCCGGGTACCCTTCCAGGGACATTCCAGGTCTTCCGCAACGCAGGGGACTTGGAGAGATTCACATACGGCATCGTGTTGTATTGAACTGTCCTCCCCTTCAAAGTATTCGCCACAGCCCCGCGGACACACTGTTACAAGAATTGGATTGTGGATGATTTGAGGAATCAGGATACACACATGTGCAGTGGGCATCTACCCAGGGCCCAGGAAAGGACCGGGGTATGAGTTTCTTGCACTGTGGGCAGGGAACAAGCTTCTTTGGGCATGTTTGGTCATGTCTTTCTTGAGCATTTAAAACTAGTCTTGTAGCGCAACCCTCATTAGCACATGCTGAATAAAAAATGAGTACACGAGCTCAATGAGGGGAACCATACTCCTTTGGCACCGTGTGTTATGTGCTGTGACAAAGATTCCATAGGGCATAGACACTGAGCATGTAGGACAAGTTGTAAGTGCCCTGGGGCACCAGCGTCGATGGGAATCTCGATCCGAAGCCGAAACCCGTAAACCACACCCATTTTCGCACTCTGAAGGAAGTCATTTGAATGCAAGATACAAGGAGAGCAAACGGTCTGGGCAATTCTGAATGTGGTTGTTTCGTGATTCACATGGTACTCTTCTCTTGCAAGTTGTACAGATGTAGCACAGGGATTTAAGTTTGGCATGCACATACTTAGGAACAACTTTGGATATGGTGCTATCATTTATTTCCGATGCACAAGAGCACATTGCACCCTCAAAAAATGTATCCCGCGAAAAGAAAGGAAGACAAGTACCTTATGCGCGCAAGATAAACACATCATCTCGCCACAGGTGTGAATTACAGGGTTCACTAATGGATTTCTACAAACAAGGCATTCTAATCCCGGTTCCACGTTTATCCTCTGTAGTTTGTAAATGTACAATTGAAAAAGAGTGATACATACAGACATCTGGGCGACAGATTGCGCCAGTGCCGATTTCGTTTTCCCATCAATAAAAAATAAAATGTCCGTGTTTAAACGGTCATTGCCAAGCATGTCTTCAAGAGCGAAGGAATGGCCACTGAAATTGATGTGAGTTGCTAACTAGGAAGTGGAAAAGAGAAGACATTGGTGTGGCAGGTTTCGAACACATCAGGTGTATTTCATTTGGTTCAACAGCTCCCAGAAGCATTCTGCTAAGCTTAGTGGTGACAGTGACATATGAAGCAGTGCGATTCATATAGCACAAAATTGGAGGTGCTGAAGGTGATGTTGACACTATTTGTGAAGGCTGAGTTGTAATTACTGTCGAAGAAGTTGTGGGTGTGGTTGAAGAAATATCTGTTCGCTCGGATTTCAACGAGGGTTTAGTTGGTGGTTGTGTTGGTGCATCACATGCAATGAAGGAGATAAATAATCTCTGCAAGTTGCGGTTGTACCATTCTTGTATTGTTCGGAATGGTGCACTCTGCTTTACTTTCTCAAATACTAAGATATCTACCCAACATTACTTAACATGTAAAACTAAAGGGTAACAAACCTCCATTTACGAGTTCGTTTTCAAATATCGTTTTTGTGGTGTTTACTGGTTTAACAAGGTCTGGTTTGATTTCCTGGTGAAATTAGAAGCTGCTATGGTGTGGTGTTTTCAACCTCAAAAATGTTAATTTCTTCGTCTGGACTAAGGCCTGCTAGTTGCCGCATGATAATTGCAAGCTCAGATGAGATTTGCTTGGGTTGTGCATAGTAACAGCCTATGTACCTGAAAAATGGTGAGGAATCGCATTACACGAAGTAGTATACCGAGGTTCTTTTTGGGTTATAGGGTTGTAGTATTTGAAGAATAAAAGTGAGTGATGATTAGCATCAGGAAATGCTGCGAAATTTTCCGACTGGTTTCTCATCAGTGATGCATGTTAGAGTTACTCAGAATTCATTCACCTGAATTGAAGGAGGCTTGCTTTCTGAGACTTGGGCAAAAATGAATATGTCCGGGTCATTCATCCTTCAGTGGGGTCAGTGTGAAACATTCCCAGTAGATGGGTACTACCGTATGATATCATCTGAGGGAGGGACAGGTTCATGGGGCCGTACTGTTAGATTCTGTCTTGTTACGAACATCCACAGTCTTAGCAAACCCATGTCAACATCAAGCTGCTGTGCACATAATCTCTTGGGAAATGTTATTGAGAGATAGTAGAAATAATTTCAACTTGAAGAGCATTTCCGGTAATGCCCTGTTTAACTCGGAAACAACACTCAGACTGAAGAGGAATGAGCCCACATCCATGGTGACAGCAAAAGGTTGCCTCAGTAGCAAGCCTAACAGAGACCACTAGGAGTGTGTTAAAGGGGAAAACAATGTAGAGTAGATTTACTGGGTGGTGGTGACACTTCAATTCTTATTGGAACAACACAAAAAGTAACGGTTTCATTTGCAGAAAAGAAACCAGGATCTTGTTTTAACAGGGAAATCGGAACGAATTCAGTAAAGCCCCAATCCAGTTCCGAGTCAGCGTTGGTGAACACATGGCGTGCCTCTATTTTAGTTTTGGCAAAGTGAGATGTGAGAAAGATTTGTGTTCTTAAGTGTATCACACCAAAACGTAGAGTTTTTTCCGAGTCAACATTGTGAATCATTTCTACGCGAAATTTTGCCTCCACAGTCCACTCTGGAACTTGGAGTTTGCCTAGTTCCAGGTACACTGCCACATTTCTTTTGACTTTGTGCTCGTTCCCGCGTGGAA
Organism: Pelomyxa schiedti; assembly: GCA_020536535.1. Lineage (NCBI taxonomy): Eukaryota > Evosea > Pelobiontida > Pelomyxidae > Pelomyxa > Pelomyxa schiedti. The sequence goes on from JAHLWZ010000866.1 coordinate 40,422, forward strand.
ACACGCGCAATCTCCTTTTGGTGATGTTGGCACGAAAGCTACGCTTTCAAGAGATCTGGCCGTACCAACATACGTCTTTATACCACCATTCGTCGCTGCACACGGACTCTTCCTCGCCACTTAAAAACCGAGGAACACAAAACGTGAGCCGACACGGCTCTTGTGGATCTTGTGGGCGGTCCAGCACCCCACCTCTCAACATTATTTGAAAAAATGAAAGACAGAAAAAAAATTAAAGTGATGGCAACAGTTGCCCGGAGCAGATGCCAAATCTTCCGAGAAGATCGTAGTTGCGATGAAAATACGAGAGATAGGGCTCTGAATAATAGCAAGGCGATAAGCCCAGATATCACAGGTTTTTGAGCCATGAACATAGCAGAGAGAAAGTGATAGAGTTGGGTCCAGGAATCAGCAACTGTTGCACAGCTGTTTTTGTGGTTTTGGCTGCTGTTCCCCACAGTACCTCCAAATCATTGGCAACTGATTCTGCAGAAACCCATTTGGCAGATACAAGTTCCTTCGGATTGAACTCGACAGACTCAGGCTGGGGAGAAACGGCCGTAACGAGGAATCCCACAATCAATTGAGACCCAAATGGCGGTGCCAGAGGCATAGATGCACAATAGGTAAACGTGGAGTCGTCCAGAGCAACACCTGTCTCTTCTTTTACTTCTCTCGCTGCTCCTTCTTCTAGTGTCTCACCAGGTTCCAAGTATCCAGTTACACATGCATGTACTCCTGTATAAATGTGAGTGGCGAAGCAAAAAAGACAGCTAACCTGCTTGGTTGTTGCAGACAAGGAGGCATCTCTTCTTATCGGGATGTAAGACGAGGGCTGCTACAATTGGGTCTGTTCGGAGCCAGTGCTGGGCGCAGCAGGTCAGGTTCTGGCATACCCGGTTTGGAGTGGATGCACTTGAAGTACCGCAACAAGAACCGCACCTGTTGCAGTGCAAGTATGTATAATGAAAGTGAATCAGGTTTTTTGCCTTTAACTGTTAGTCCTCTAGACAGGAAATTCTTCTTTGGAGAAGTGACTCACAAAAGATATAAACGACGCCTCGGCAGTGTTCATCTTCCCGGTAACCCTCAGCCAGTTCCCGCCGTTACAAAAGAACGCCGAGTCAGCCATGCCGCACTCCCTAGACTTCACAAAGCCAACCAATGGCTGCGTGACACTGCTATTGACCACCACTCCAAGCAACTCAGACCTGCTACTGCACGCCACAGGGATTCTCTTCACGCTCGCCACCCTGCCCAAGACCACTTCCAGCACCCTGCCTCCGCTGCCTAGATATCCCCTCCTTGTCAAGTCGGCGGCCTCCCACACAAACGTGGTTGCAGAACTCCACCCGTTACGAACGACTACCAGCGGCCACATTTGCTCATCGAACAACACACAGTACTGCTTTGTTGCTGTTGCAGTTGCAGTTGCAGGTGCTGCTGCTGGAATAACTGTCGAATCAGTGGGTGGCATATCTTGGTCACATTCATCGCCGCAAGCGACGTGACTCCGCGGGGGGGTGCTTGGCACTCGGTCAACGGACAAGCACAGGCGCGTAACCATCAAAAACAACAAACGACGAAATCAAAGGAAAAGTGAAACGAGAACGTTCATCAGCCAGCAAACACCGGCACCAAAGTTGGCGCTGGGCGTGGCCGAAGTGGAGGAGATTGCGCGCAAGCTCCGGGACCCAGCGGACGTGGAGTCGTGCTCCCGGGTGTGCGCGACGTGGCGGGCCGCCACTGCGTCGCCTCGGGCGTGGATGGGTGCCCTCGGCGGCGCTCTGGGGTTGTCTGAGAATTGGCTGTCGCTCAGGCAAGAGGTGTCTTGGATTTCCGATTTCCCTCTGGCGTCCTCTCGCGCGCACGCGGATGTTGTTCCGTTTGACGCACCGAGTTTCGAAAAAGGGGCCTTTTGCTTATTCGCGTAAAAAGAATGCCAGGGACGTTTGCTTGGACTGGCTGAGGCTCACGAGGGCTGAGAGGGAATGCTGCCTCTTGGGTCAGTCTTGGATGCCTTGGATTGAGCCCCAAAGCAAGGCACTACTCAAGTGCATAGTTCTGGGAGAACCTGGCGTTGGAAAGACATCCCTGGCGCAGTCACTTTTTCAGAGGCACCGTGGGTATTAAATTCATTTCCCAAGGGGCATTTTCTACCACTCGGTCATTCTTCCAAAGATCGTTACCACGACGTGCACATGGCGCTATTGGAGCTGATTTTTCTGTTTTTGAAATGAACTGGGGTTCTATTCAAGGTATTTGGAATACCTTGGCCTGTGGCTGATAAATATTCAGTTTGGGATACTGCAGGTCAGGAGAGATTTCAATCACTTGGTACGTGCCACACGTATTAAGCAACTGTCTAAATCCACTTTCCGTAAGGAGGGACCTTCTACAGGCAAGTTTTTCTGGAACAATCCCGCACTAAAAGTTCCAAGGGGAACTGATTGCGTGATGCTTTGCTACTCCGTCAATGATCGGACATCACTTGAGAAGTAGGTATTGCGTTCTTTGTTAAACTAACCTCACAAAAAGACTGCCTTTGTGGAAGCAGAGCTATCACGATGCTGTACCTGGCGTGTCACGTGCCGTTTTTGGTGTTGTGGGTTGCAAAAGTGACTTGCAGTATAATTGCAAATCCCCGGTTTCCATTAAAGCTGCCAGGTATAAAGTTTTGTGATCGACGGTGCCAACGAACTCATAGGGCAACAACCAAATCCATAGGAGCGAGATATTGTGGCGAAACAAGTGCACTTGATTGGGTCAACATTAAAGGCCCATTCTGCTATTTAGCACTGCTTGCTTCCCAGGCTAATAGCTTTCCTATGCCTACTGGATCCAGAGCGAAGTTGTCTTGTTACTGACTGTAATTCTAAACACTTGTACTTTACAAACTTTTCACCAAATGGAACGGTCCTTATTGGAGCACAAAAATTTTTGTCTTTTATGGATGTTTCAAATCACCAAAGTATACAGTAATGGCTTTGTTCTTCCCATTGATGAAGTTCTGTTCAACTTCACACTCTTCTTCTCCCAGAAGCAACAACTGCCGCAGAGAGGTATTCCTGGGGAGATAAAAGGCAATATTGGGACACAATTCCCTCGCCTTGTGGAAAACAGAGAACCTGTTATTTCTGGTCATTAACGAGAAGGAGGTCATCAGAGATACCCATTTGGAGACATGTTGTTTAAATCAAACTCGTGAACTGAATTGTACCCAGGGCCACCCCACGGGGCAGATAAGAAAACGGCATCAATGTTTTTGCCCTGTATAATTAATACATTAGCACAAAACACCAATGGAAGGGAGCAAACTCTCAAACTGCTGGCTACTTGCAAAAAATCCCCATGTATGAAATCTATCTTGTCCTCAACACCATACACCCTACTATTGTGCTTTGCTAAGGCCAGCTATCAAAAGTAAGAAGCACTTTAATTTTCCCCAAACAAGATTCTGTACCTTGTGTGGGTCTATGTCAATGGCAATTACGTGATTGCAAGTTAAGGCAAACTGTATGGCATTTCCCCCAACTCCACAAAAGCCATCAACCAAAACTCCACAACCAGCACACCTCCTTGCCACATGTCTAGCAATACACTCAGGTGTTACTGAGAACCATCCTTCTGAAAAAAACAAAACAAAACAAAACAAAACCCTATGAGGAATCAAAAAAAAAAGTGCACCAAGAACAGAACACACACCGTTGTCAATGAGAATGCCCTCATCAAATCTCGAAAAGAGCCTGTATCTCTGACACCAGTACTTCATCATTTCGGCCGGGAATTCTGTGGCGCCGTCCTTCTCAAAACACACAGGCACGCCGCCAGGGACGGCCCCCCACAACCCACAATCCACATTTTCGCGGTGCTGCGCTGCCACGGTTTTCTCCTGCGGGGTCTCGTCATCCATAGGTATTGCCGATGCCGGTGGTGTAGTCCTGCTAACAAACGGCGGTTAGCGCATCAATTTCTCCGAACTACACCACGTGGTAGGGGCCTACAGTGCCACCTGTAGGACTGTGAGTGCCTGTGTGCATCCATGATTGAACGATTTGTTTTCAAAAGCTTGAATCTCGTATCTACAAGAAAATTATCGCGTCGGTCTCTTGTTGTTACATGATCCAGACGTGCGTCCACAGTGAACTATCCTCGTCAGCATCCAGATCGGCATCAGTGAGGCCCAGCCTCTTCGTTGATGCTTTGATGTGCAGGTGTGAGGCAATAACAAAGTCCCACAAGTGCTGCTTGACAAACGAAAGTGTCATCTCAGGGTACACACGAAGGAGCATCTTCCACGTGCCAACCAAGGAAGTTGATGAATCTATTCCGTGCACGTCAAGCATGGTTTCAAACTTTTGTTGTGTGATGAGTATGTTTTGAAGGGTAGTTTTTGTCATTGTGGGTACCTCTTTAAGAGTCACATGGAACCTTCTGATCAACCACTCTGAACAGCTGGTCTTGTTGTACTCGATTAACCTATGTAGCAAACGGTTGTCATTCCTCTTGACTTGATTTTCGTTCAAGTGGAACTGCTGAATGAACCACTTCACAACTTTTCCTGAATTGACATCATTGTGTGACAAACCCTGAGCCACGTTTTCAGAAGAGAATCTGACCAGAGACACGATCTGTTTTGCTTGTGAAACACTGCCACGTGAGGCAATTGCATTGACGACGTCAGTCTTGTCTTTTTCGGAGAGAATTGAAACATCAAATATATTCAGCAGAATCAGCAAAGCCCCTGGTGCTTTCTGTTGAATGAAATGATGAATAGCATCAACCACGCTTTTTTCACTGATATTCGTGACTGTGCAATTCGAAAGGAGCCATTGAATTCCCCCCGTTGCCTCACTCATTAGGAGGTGAACATCGGAGAAAATTTCATCAGTTAATCTTGGAACTGAATTGACGTGATCCATGACATGGAACTTCTTTTCCAACCACTCTGCAACTGATGTGTTGCTCTGGCGAAGACACATGATAAGGCATCGTGTTATTGCCTCTGCTTTCAGTGGTGCCCTCATTTTTGAGAGCAGCGACTCGAGCACCAACACACTGTCTTTTTTGTTCCTGCATGCAGAAATGAGTGTGTGAGGTTCAACTGGACCAATGCTGTCACTGAAGTTGGTGATAAACCACTCTGTGAGTTCTTGGTCAGCAATCTCAATGCATGCACAATCCAAGTCCTCCTGTGTTGGTTTCAGGGAAAAGCTGTTGATCAGCCACTTGGAACCCTTGGCATTTTTGGAGTCAAAAATCGACCTGAGGCCGGGGTGGTGTGTCTCTGAAAATTGTTCTTTGATCCACTGACAGCTTTCTTCAACCTGGAATTCACCTGGGCAGCACTCAATGAGCTGCTCAAGCATTATTTGCCCGTGTTCAGGGGGTTCACTCCCACGGAACAACTCAGTGCAAAACTTCACAACTTCCAAGCTTTGACTGGCAACGAAATGAGCAAGATAACACCCCTTGACACAGTTGGCGAGTATTTCACTGCAAGCCGGAACAGCACAAGTGTATGAACTCAGCCACTTGACCACATCAAGGTGGCCCCACCTCACAGCAGCACGGAACGGCATTGGGAACTCCCAGGGCTCAGTCCCCAGACCCCGAAACGCTGACATCACCCACTTGACAACATCCAGGTTTCCTCCTTTGCAGGCATCATACAACAGGTTGTATGGTTGGCTTTTGATGCAACGCATCTCTCTCAAGTCATCGATCACGTCGCGGTCACCTGCAGGCCATCTCAGGAGTTCGCAGCCACACCACGGCGTGTCTCCGCCCTCGACCAGCTCCTTGGCCATGTCGAGGTGTCCCCCTGTTCTCGTGAGCGTTTTGAAGGAATTAAATCCAAGACGTTACGAATTATGGGTTGTTATCAGACCGCGAAGGTGTGCATTCAATTTACGCAGTAAATGCATATACGAATATATATATATAAATATATATATATATATATATATATATACACACACACACACACCCAAGCACAGGCCCCTGAGCACAGCGATGCATTCCTTCTTGTTGTTCCTCGTGTGCTTGTTCCTCAGAATCCAATCGATGCATCTCTTGCTCCCTGCTGCCCCCGCACACATGAGCCCAAAATACCGCGACGTGTTCGGGGTCCCATAATCCCAGTCTCCCTCCTCCAGTTCGCGAACCTTCACATCGGCACCGCCTCCCGTGAGCAGCCGGCAGGCCCTCGGCACCAGGGGGAACAGGGCGTCGGCGAGGCCCATGAGCCAATTGCACTGGTCCCTCATCAGTGGCACCCCGCGATTGTGGGACGGAGACACGATCGCGGGTTCGACGAAGTTTTCCCACACGACTCGCGACACCGTCATCACCCACCGGGCGTCATTGTCCCGTTCCTGACCTCCAAGCCCACACATGTTGTTATTACGGAATGTTGCGTACAGTGGCTGCAGCCTCGCCATCATGTTGGGGGTTTTTTTCTTGGAAAACCTCTGTTGTGGTGTTGTGGTTGGCTGGTTGAAACAAGGAACCACTTAGTTAAGACAAATCCAAAGTGTCCGCACATTCCCCAATTTGGATGGCTCGGGGAGATTTGATTGGTGCTATCCTCGTTACTCCAGTCAATTCGTCTAGTCGAATCCAATTTCTGTCTCGAAAATTAAGCGGTTGCCCGGGCAATTGTGTCTAGTAAGCAATAATTATCCAAATCAAAAAAAAAACATAAAACAAAAAAAACAAGCCTACAACACCGCGGATCTGCGACTAATGCCGTATCGCCTTGTTATTTCCATCTCAGAGATCGAGGAGTTAGGTACGTGTCACAGTGTGGAAGGCCTGAGGCGAAACGCCGTGACTGGCTCCGTCGAGCGCATCGACAGGAACATCCTCCTGTGCGCCGAAGGCTGTCTTCTTCCCCGCATCGGGCAAAGTATTGGGGTGGTCGACGCGTTCACCAACACGATCACGGAGTAAGTTTATCTTTCCAATTGTATTCTGATCTCGTTTGCGTGCGCAAATTTCTTACTTGGCATTTGCTAGATCTGAGAGCAACACCACTTTTGACGTTCTGGTTGTTGAGAAGTATGACGTTCTTCCAAGGGGGTATACTTTCCCGGGAGTCACCGAGTTGGTAATGAGGCCCTCGAAGTGATGTTAGTATTGCATTCCTTTGATTAGTAATTTTTGTAGTATCCATCTCCCGTTTTCTCCCTCAACTAAGTGACAAAAATGACAGGGTACCAGCTCCACTGACTTGGGACTGTCTAAAACTACTACTCAAAAATAAATAGATTTTTGCCTGAGTGAAGAAGTTTTGTTTGTTTACAACCCGGGAAAAAATCTCCGGCAGTCCTTGCTCTCAGAGGCCGCTGGTCCATGTGTTCTATCCAGTGTTAACCTTATGATCACTATTATACAGCAGTTATTGTTGTAATTGGAATTCCAGGAATACCCAATCCTCCTGCTGGCAGGCTCAGTTTCGTTAAGAACCTAACTAACACACTCACAAAAAAATTCATTTTTTTGGATTTCCTTGTTATTGCTCCAATAAAAAAATGGGAAGGTATTACCTGTTTGTCAGCTAATCCATGATTTCATTGTGCACCTTGTCAAGAAGTTCTCGCGTGAGACAAGACAGATAGTGGGGAGAGTTGTACAGTAACTAGAAAGTTCCGGAAACAAGTCCGCGACTAGTCAAAGTTAGTTTGGAGAAAACAACATAATCAGGGATGCCTGGAGAAGATAAGAGTCCGCCAATGGATACTCCCAGAACTACTCAATCGTCTAGTGCTGCTGTGAATGGTGGTTCAGCACCGGCAATAGTTTATATGGCCACGGCAAAGGTTCTATCTCATGATATCATTTCTGATGGTGAAGCTTGGAAAGCTAGAAGGAAGATGTTGGGATTGCCAGAAGTGGTCCAACCTGGAGTGAAGGAGAAGATGGACAATAGTATGGTGAAGGGAATCTCATATCGCCAAGTGTTGGTGGAAAGCGGTATTAGCGCACAGACGGGCATCAGGTTGGTCGGAAGTTACCACGATCGCTCATATTGTGATTGCCCTATCTGGGGATGCAGCGTTATACTTAGGACCGCAGATCATGCAATTGAGTTCTTTGAAAGATGTTAAATGTGAATTCATGCAGAACTATTTGCTTGAAGAAGAAAAGCTGTCCAGATAAAGGCTTTTGAATATGATTCAAGGTGCAAATGAAAGTATCGAAGGTTATACGCGCCGAATGAGGTATACTTATGAACAAGTCTATGGCTCAGTTTATGATGTCAATACAATGCGAAACCTTATTGAAACCATGATCAGTCGTTTGCTACCAGAATTGAGAGCAAAATCAATGCTCTACCTGACTTTAGTGACTGGTCCGAGGTGGTCAGTATGTTGAAAAAGATAGAAGTTACTACAAGCAAGAATCCCGTTGTTGGACCAATTGCTGGGGAAGAGCCTAAAGATATGCAACAAATGATCCAAACAGCAGTCAAAGTATCCCCTTAGGCTTGTCTTGATCCATATTAGAACTGGAAGCAGCAACACTCGAATCACTTGGAGTTGTAGTATTGGAAGTCGGAGCAGTAGAGGATTTGTCATCTTTCTTCCTAGTACATGACATTCCTTGGTCACAATTGAAACAGGGTCCATAACAGCTTCTCTTCTTGCCAGCCAAAAAAGGTTTGGCCGCGGGCAAAGGCTCCGTGCCTCCGACCGACAGCTGAAGACAAGAGTATTGAATACAAAGCCAAATTCGACTGATATACTCAGTATAGATTGATCTCCTCGCCTTTGTAACTCCCCTCCTTTGTATCACCTTTCATCTTCCTCTTACACTTCTTCCGATACGCACTCCACATTTGAAGTAGCGTTCTCCGTTTTCCCCATATAGGATCTACTTTGGCAGTCAAATCAATTTTGGATTTGGAACTAGGAACGGAATACCCGATACATTTCAATTCCTCATATCCATCCACTTGGCAATTCTTATTGCACTTACCGGGTCTGACACCAATGAAGTGTGCTGATGTGAAATATCCATTCAGTGTATACAGTGTTTCAGTCTGTCAGAATTAAAGCTCGATGTTATACTGTAATCAAGGCCAAAGTGCGAGATATATCTCCTGGTGATGAAGTATGCATAGAGCAACAAAAAGGACATAAAGCTGTGATGTGTGCAACTGTGTTAGCCAAGATTGATGACAAAGGTGAAGTTCCCTTGTTGATCACAAATCCTAGAAGACAACAATGTCGACTCAACATAAATGCGCTAAATCTTGTAGATCCAATTCCTACCTATACAATTGAGTCAATAGGACTTGCTTGAATCCAGAGAGGCGAAACCTAATCCAGTTGATATTTCGATCAAGAAGAGAACTCAGGGTGATGAAAAAACTCTTCGAAGGAAAGAACTAATTCAGAAGTTCCCTTGATTCATTTGGACCCGAAAAGTCAAAATCGAGTGAAGCAACTTCTGGAGGAGTATTTGGATATTATCAGTGATGGTGATATCGATACTGGAGATACTGCTCCGATTGCATTACCGATGTATCGTAAAGTGCTGGAGATAAACAGAATTATAGAGGAGGAAGTCAAGAAAGGTCTAGCCTCAGGAGTAATAGAACCTTCTGTAGGGCAGCACCAGTCGTGCTTGTGGAGAAACCTATCGATTTTGTGGATTACAAAAGACTGAATGCTGTAACCAAGAAGATGGTGTATCAAATGCCAAGATTTGATGACATGCTGGATGTGCTAGGTGGCAATAATTGGTTCACCGGACTCGATTTGAAAGCTGGCTATTGGCAAGTCGAAATCAGCTTTTCGTAGAAGATCGATATTGTACCAATTTGCTGTATTGAGTTTTGGTTTAGTCAATGCACCTGCCACTTTTCAGGAATTAATGGATCTGATTCTAGCGGGATTGACTGTTTGGTGTATATCGATGATGTAATCATATTCTCGCGAGGAGCCCTAGTTGAACACCTATCTTGGGTAAGGAAAGTATTTGATTGCTTGAAAAGAAACTGCAAGAACAAGTCTGTGTAGTTGAAATATCAAATCAAGAAATTGGTGTGGAGCAAAAGAAGGATCCAGAACTGAAGATACTTTCTGAAGTAGTCAAAGGCAATTATTCTGTGTTGAAAGATGCCTGAAGATGAACACTTCAAATATATGGTTCAGAAAGATCTCTTTGTCCTTGACCACGAACAAGCAAAGTTATCAACCAAAAAGTGTACTAGCTACTGAACCAAATGAGTATGTAGCTATTGACTTATGGGACCATTTCCAGAAACCAAGTCCGGAAACACTTGTTGACTTGTATACAAGCTGAAAACTTTGCGTAATAAAGAAGCTTCTACATTGGTAAGATGTATTTAGAAACACTGGATTGTTCCACAAGGAGGATTGAAATACCTGGTTTGTGATAGAGATCCCGCCTTTGTGAACGATGTAAATACCGAGATGTGTCGAAGCTGGGGTATACATCGGAATACTGTAACAGCTTATCATCTCATCCACAGTCCAATGGAGCTGCTGAGAATGAAGAAAGCAAGTGATAACTTAGACCATACAGAATTGTTGACAAGCCTACTGAGTTGTATAGAACATTGACAGGACTACCTGAAGGAATACACCCAGTAATCCATATCGATAGACCCAAGCCATATCTGGATAGTGAGCTTAGAGTTAAAGCGGCTGAAGAAGAGCAAAGCTACGAGATACCACAAGAACCAGTGATGAAACAAGAGAGAATTACATACATCAGCAAAGGTGATAGATGGAGTTTTAAAGTTCAGAGTCAAATGGGAAGGATTGTCTATCAAAAATTCAACTTGGATGACAAAGGAAGAAGTCGATGCTAAGGTAATGGAAGTATATGAGAAGAAAGAGGTATACAAGAAGGCAAAACAAGCCTGGTGGGTAACGGCCTAAACACACAACCATAATGAAGAGCATGCCCAACACAAAACCGACCTAATAAAGTTGTTTGGCACAGCCATCAAGGCTGCCAACATAATAGAGTTAGTACATACAGTAAGAGCGGTAATTACGTCCAATCAATCAATTGCTATTGGGCAATTTGTTCAACAATAAGATGTCGATCCACCTGTAGTTGATGCCTGGACAATCTCAGTAATAGCCAACAAGTCCATTGAAATGGAACTACCTGGATATAACCTAAAGCACGTTGTTGGCAATGTCGGGAATCTTCAATTTGGGGAAGGTCATGAATGTGTTATAGTACAGAAGGCGGAAGTTACCGGTAGCACTGGTGCGGGTAATAAAAAGGAATTAGGGCGGAAATGGAGAAACTTACACACAAAGTTAGTAAAGACTCAGGGGTAATGGGATGCACCAGAATTCTCTGTACAAAGTTAGTTTCATATCTGAGGAGAAAAGAGCAGATGCTAGACACAGTTCAAAGGAGAATATCCAGTGCATGAACGGTTTTGCTGACTCCTTGGGCACGGAGTACTCTTGCAAAATGTATTCTGGGGATGTACATCGGTCATGCACTAAATTGGAAAAGACTGCACACCCTTGCACAACTGCTGAAATGGTGCGAGTTCGATGTTATACCGTAATAGCACAACCTTTCACGCACTCAAGGATGAAGGACATAATGAGAGTGCACAGCACAAGTATAATGTCCAACAACACAACTACAAACACAAACACCCGCACTAGAAGCGGCAAACCGGGAACACCCCCAAACAGTATTTTTGCAATCTGCCCAACACCACAGGTGACGGTAGAAGCGAAGGAAACAAACCACAAATTGGCCAAACTGGACTGTGTGCCCCAATACAGGGCTCCCACCTGCCAAACTGGGGCCAGTTTGACTTAAGTGTGTGCACCATCACTCGTGAGGATACACCGCTCACAATGTATCTTATCGCAATCACGTGCTTAACAACAAACCGAGCCTTTTTTTGAAGTATCTCGGCGCAACCGTGGCGATCGCTGGCCTAGATAATTTCGGAGATGTCGGCGACAGGTACGTCTTGGGAGAGTGGCCCTGAGTCTCTTGTTGGGTCCCTGAACGAGGTTGTGAGACTGTGGAACGAATTGAACGGCCACGCGGGGGCGGCCAACGGCGCGTCGGCGTATTGCGCCACCCACGAGAACTCCGCTGGTACCCTTTGTGCTCACTCTTTCTCGATGTCTATGGAATTATGGGTTTTTTTTTTTTTTTTTTTTTTTTTTTTTTTTGCCCTTCTCGAACACAACAACGACATCAAGAGGCGCAGACTGCACTAAAGAAGGCTTTTCACGACACTGTGATGGCTGCTTTTCAGGAGAGAAAGTGTGTCTCCCAATCGAGATTGAGAAAGGAAGAAACCCACCAACTGTGACACAAGAGCCATAGAGCACAGTTTAGAAATGTTGAGGCAAGCCCAAGCGAAGCAAACTGGAGACCCTAGTGCCTCCAGCACCAGCTCAAGCGTACCTCCAAAGCCCAAACCTGCTAAACGTGGTCCAATAAGAAAGAAGTCCAAAGGTGAAATGTATGTACAAATGAATTCCCTCTCGGTATCGGCTCTAAATTGTGATATAGAGACCCCTCACGGTTGATTCCGCCTGATCAACAAGTGGCAGCTTATGACCAATCTGACAGGGCTTGGATCCTCTGCTCTGTGAAGAGATGGATACCTTCAAAACACCAGTCAGTCAATTACATCTTCGAATTTTTTTATCCCCTTTCCTTCTTATGTGCTTGGTCAGGTATGAAGTACTGGACGCCGATTTTGATAAGCATGATCCGGACTCCAAACCGAAGACACTTCTGGTTGACCCTGATGATGTCATTGAGCTTCCTGAAGCATCACCTGACTATGTAGACTTCCCAATACACACGGAGGTGTTTGCTGTGTTCCCAGCAACAACTACTTTTTACAGAGCCATAGTACACGACACCCCTCTACGAGTCAAGGTAATCCTCAATTGAATAGATAGCTAAATTAAGAGCACCGCAACTAATGACTTTCAAGAAAAACAGCCGAAAACTCTGGCACTATTCACTCACGTTTGAAAATGACAATGATGAAGGCCACACTCCGCAACGTGAAGTTCACGTGAAATATGTTATACTCCCACCCAAAAACCGCTGATTCCAACAACACTCCGTTCCCACAATGGGCTCGCCAGGACCACTCTCCAATCACCCTTTCCCCCCGACCACTGGGGCAGCACTTCCCTGCCTCTCCCTCTTTCCTTTGACAACTTTCACTTGATATGCCCAAGAAGCAAGCAATTGTACGCAACACGAAAGATCAAAAAAAATAAAACTGAGAAAATTTCTTCCTTCGTTAACAAAGAAAGGCAAAATAAACAATAAGGAGATGAGCGGCACGGGAGCAACGTCATCGGCCGGAGGAGCGGTGGTATGGGATCTGGAGCAACAATTTGACAACGAACTGGGATCTATTTTATCACATAGACCACCGGTGGCCGCGGCAAAAGTGCGCGCCATTACGAAACTCGCTTTGAAGTCCACCAAAGTACCTTTTTCTTTTTTTTTTCCCCTTTTTTTTTGTTTTGTTTCGTTCCGTAGACTCACTGTAGCTTTTTTTTTAAAAAAAAAGTACTATAAGCATGTTGTACATAGAGTAGAGCGCTTTATTCCAAAGACTCCCATCGAACACAGGATATCTATGTTGTACGTAATGGACTCCATTTGTCGGTAGGAAAGAGCATGCCTGTTTCGTTTGACTTACCTTACCTAGTAATTCTCTTATGAAGTATGATGATAAAGACCTGTATGTTGGCCGCTTCAGCATTAACATCCGTACCACTCTTGCGACAATCTGCCAGTGTCCGCAACGAGATTTGGTAGGTGCAGCTAACATTCGGAGATAGTTTCTTATAAGTTGCAGGAGTCCGTCAAGAAGGTTTTGGGAATATGGAAGAAGGGCAGCACATTTCCGGCAGAAATATTGTCTGACCTTGAAACCCTTTTAGAGAAGAAGAAATCAGAGTTTTCCCCTCCACTGAACACTGGCTCTACTAATACGAGCATTACTTCCATTTCCACCCCAAGCACCCCTCCTTTTTCTGCATCCATTACTGTCCCACCTCCTAATTCGAACTCGCCTCCAAAGCAATCCCAGCCCCAGTGGTCACCACCTCAGAATTCTAGCACTGTGAATCCTTACCCAAGCCCCCCAATGCAAGTGCAACCGCAAACCCAATATCCCATCAACACTTCCACTCCAGCAACACCCCCCTTTACTCCTCAAACCGTGCAACCTTACAAGAAAAGCACCGACCCGAGACTTCGCAATTCCACTATCCAAGGACCACCCCCCACACAGCTACAGCCATACATGCAAGATCAGCCCAAGTCTCAAGGTCTAACAGATTTCCAACAGAATCCATCACAATTACCACAACCCCAGTTTCCACAGGATCAACAATTCCAATCAGACCAACTGCGGCAAGACTGGCCAAATGTGTGGAATGGACAAGGACAGCCACAACAGACTCTTCCATACCCACAAACAGATACACAGCAAGTCCAACAACCACAGCAACAAACGCAACTCCAAGACCAACAAGTCCCATCACAACCACCTATTCCCCAAATTCCCCAACTCCCACCAGTACCCCAAGAGCAACTACAAGCAACAGTGCCACAATTTCCATACCAAGTTAATCCAGCACAACCTCAGACTCCCCAACCACCTTTTACTGGGCAGGCTCCATACCCTTGGCTCCCGCCACAATACCCACAGCCTGGTTACAATCCGTATTATCCTATGGGACCTCAGGGAGGTGTACCCCCTCCATACCCAGGCCAATACCCACCAGTCCCGCAATCAGTACAACCCCCTAATATTCCCACTACTACACCCACTCCAACTCCTGCAGCAGCAGATACCAAACCTGCAACAACTGAAAAACTGAAAGTTGATACCTTTGATTTTGACTACAGTGATGATGAAGATGAGGATGTTGATGACGAGGTTTACTGAAAACCATTATTTGTTGTCTTACCTTTGCCTAGGAAAGAATGAGAAGGCTAGAAAAGAGGGTAAAGGAAGAAGAACGGATAGCTAACAACGCAACAAAGCCGTCAGCTACTCCAGCCCCCCAGCCAACACCACAACAAACTCCTCCACAGCAAATACCTGCACAACAAACAGCAACACCAGCAGCACCAGTACCAGTACCAGCACCAACAAATAGTTTTCCTCCCCCACCAGGGATGCCCACATATCCTTTCCAGTATGATTCTGCCTCCCAAACAAGTTTGACTTATTCTTCACAGGGGCCAATGGCCACAATATTATCCTGGTGCGTCTGGGCAGCCTGCATACCCATATTACTCTGGTGAGAGTGTTCCTGGGAACCAGCCGTCTTATCAGAGTCCTGCTCAACAACCCCCAGCTCAACCACCGTGGGCTTCCACGGAAGCGAGCACAGCCATTACATCTGGTAATGTTCCCCCTGGTTACATGAGAGGTAAAACTTTTGTTATATTCTTTCAATCAGATTTATTTGCTTCAGTAAAAAGTACCATACTTTGGGTTGGAAACGTGCCGCCTGGTGTAACGAAACAGCAACTTCACGACTTGTTTTCACGGTTTGGAAAAATCGTTGGTCCTGTTAAGGTTGTTAGTGTTGGGTTATGACAATTCCGATACTAACGGTGACCCAGTTGATGGAAGACAAGAAAATGTCATTTATATCCTTTGAAACTAGAGAGCAAGCTGAAAAGGCCAAAATGGAAATGCACCTATTCCCAATCGAACAGAACGTTAAAATCAAGGTACAATCCACCACTGTGATATTGTGTTTGTTACTCCCTCTTTTCTCCTGCTCCTCCCTTCCTCCCCCTTCCGCTCCTCTTGCTCCTTCGATTCTCGCATTCTCTTTTTCATGTATGTTGGCCTTTCTTTGTTACTGCCGCTCATTACTCTGCGTCATGTTTCGGAATCACCCACAAACACAAATACCTTTCAACGGCCAACAACAAACCACCCACTCCTCATTTGTTGTTGGGGAACATTCCCCTGTGATTGGTAAGAGAGCTTTTTTTTTAACATTGATTTTTCCTCCTCCCCTCTTGTTTGTTTTGTTCCTTCCTCTCCTACACACAGGTGGGCTGGGGCAGGGGTTCAGTCATCAAAGAGAACTTTGACTGGGCCACTGGAGTGTCCATAGTCCCACTGGGCTCAAATATCCCTGGATTCGTGCCTGTTGAGGGGAATGCCGATATGTCTATGATGCCATCGCAGCCGCCGCCGCAAATGCCAATGCAAATGCAACAGCAACAAGTTCAGCCTCAAGGGAGCAATGCACCAAATCAAATCCCGAACATGACTTCAAACATGAGTTCGAACCCTAGTCAATCAACACTCTCTGGTCCTAATTCCCTTCTCCCACTTCCAAGTAGTACTACCTCCAATCCCCGTGGTTCTATGACCCCAAGCAACCAGGGCTATAACTATGGGAACCCACCACGCCCTACCCTTTCCCTTCAATCACAAGCACACCAAGTCACAAGTCCCACAGAAACCTCTGATACCGCCGCCGCCATTCTCTATGCTCAAAATCAGAGAACCTCCCAACAGACACCACCTTACTCTCAAAAACTCTCACAAGTTCCAAAAAGATTATCAGAATCTCCTCAAAGGCAACAGTCCCCACAGAAAAAGCCTGGAGGAATTATGGACAAAACCCTACTACAACAACAGCAACAAGCACAACAACATTTGCTGCAGGTGCAGACTGGGTGGTCCTTTGGGTCACTCGGCAGGAAAACCCTGTCATCAACATCATCCACAAGTCGCAAGAGCAAGAGCAGGAGCAGGAGTAGAGGCCGTGGGCGGAGCAGGAGCAGAAGCAGGAGTAACAGTCCTAACAGGCGAACAAAGAACACCAGGAATTCCAGCAGGAGCAGAAGTGACAGCAGGACAAGAGCAACTGGAAAGAGAAAGCTCAGTAGAAGCAGGAGCAGAAGTAGAAGCTGGAGTAGAGGAAGGAAAACACCAACAAAATCCAGTGACCCCAGACTCTACAAACCAAACACCTCCACATCCACTTTCACACCCACATCCACCACCCCCAGCAGTAGCGCCCTCAACAGCACCATCAGCAACGCCAGCACCAACACCAGTAACACAAGTGGAAACCGGGGCAGAGGCAGGAGCCGAAGCAGAAGCACCAGCAGAGGAGGACCAGGAAAGGGAAGAAGCAAAAGCCCGAGTAACAGCTGGAGCCCCCCAGGAGACACAAAGTCGAGCCAAAGCCCAAGGAGGGGATCAGGCCCACTACAACAACAACAACCAATTGGGATTGGGGGCTTCCCAGGTTCTGCAGTGAACGGCAGTGGCACTGGTACTAGTAGCCAACAGCAGCCAGCACCCCCATCATCAAAAAGGACCAAGTATAGCCCGCCAGCACAGCAACCACCAATGCCACAAAAGAACCCAAATTCCGAACCCTGAACTTCCCACCCCAAACCCAATTGATGCACCAAATTCGAAGTGAAGTCAATTGGCACCACCAATACACAAACACAAAACTACACACCCACTGGAAAACGTGGAATGTAAAGTACCGCGAGATTAAAATGACTTAGTAAATAAAACCAAAAAAACCCCTGCTTTCTTGTATTTATTTTCACTTTTCCACTTCGTCGTTTGCTGTGGTCAGATCCTGGCTGTCTTTGTTTGGATAATCTAACAATGAAGGAGGGGTAGGTGGTGCGACTGCACGGAGTTGTTGGTTGTGGTGTTTGCTGTAATTACGGCGTTGGTACCGGTGCGAGTTGCGTAAGAACACGTGACCATTTTTCACTAACACTCGTCAGGTCGCCTGTTGGATCTGGAAAGCTGTTGTGCTTCCCTAGTGCAGCTGACGCCAGGGCCTTTTTTAGGCTTCTTTTTACTTGTTTTGCTTGGTGGGGTGTTCAGATGGTAACTATTTGTTGTTTTTTTTTTTACTTCTTTCCTTTTGTTTTTCATTGGGCACCTGTTTAAAGCATTGCTTTACTTTAGGTTTGGGCTATGGAATACAGTCACACTACCCCCTTCCTCACTGATCACTTGGATACTTCATTTACTATTGGTGTTCTGGTATGCCTATTTATTTGAGAGAAAATACCTAACAGTCTCAGGCGTGGTGTGCTGGGCCAATCACGGGGCTTATTGTACGACCTTTTCCAAACTAGCGTTTACAGTGTGTTTAAGCACTTCTTAGGTTCAACCTGTTGTTGGTGCTCTCTCGGACAAATTCCAAACTCGCAAACCTTTTGTGGCAATTGGAGCTGTCCTAACTTGTTGTGCTTCTATGACCTTTTCTACATCAGGTATAACTTCTCCTATACCCCGAGATTTGATGTAAAGGTTAGATTTAATCTCTGGTGGTATTAACAACGGTGCTATCGCAATAGCTCTAATATCATTTCTTGTAATGGACTTGTCCATTAATGCTACAATGGTACAAGTCTTCCTGATTTTACATTCTCAAATTTTGGCAGGTCAGTCTGCGTCTGCTTACTTCAGATATGGTTTCCAGTTCTGGAGATGTTACTCAGCAAGCTACAGCACAAACAATAGCATCCATTTTTCAAGCCACAGGGCAAATTTCCGGAATGCTGATAAACGGTGTTTTCCCTAATCCACTTGAGCAACTCTGGGTTCCCTATGCTATTGCTAGTGGATCATTACTTGTTTCATGTGGAGTGTGCATGATGGCGGCAAAGGAAACAGACAAGGAAGATAGCCCACAAGAGCCGCATCAACCCCACCAAAATTGTACTACATCTTTGGTCAATTTTGCACGATGGCTGAAATTGATGGGCCAAGAGCTGGCTGCACCACCTTGGATGATGGGACGCGTTCTTGCTGTGCAAATATTCACATGGCTGTCCTGGTTTTGTTCCTTGATTGTGCTGACTTCATGGTTCTCAGAAGTGTTCTTTGAAGGCGATGGCGATGAAGGCGACAACGCAGGAAGTATGGCATTTCTTGCACAAGCCGTAGTTCAACTTGGTGCCTCTCTTCTACTTAGCGCTTTGATGCGCTGGGAACAAGGCAGGCAAGAAAAGAAACCTCCACAACCAGAAAGTACTTGCCAACTAAGCTTGACACATATCGGCTGGTGTATAACACTTCTTCCTCTTCCTGTATGCTGCGGTCTGATGTTTGGGCTCAGTGCCGCAGAAAAACTCCCTGTGTGGGGGGCGCAATTACTGTGGGGCTTCACTGGGATTGCAACCGCTGGGACCAACATATTCCCGTTTGCAGTTGTAGGACAACTCTACCCTAGCAAAAACAAAGGGTTCATGATGGGATTCCTCAACTTGGCCATTGTTATTCCACAGCTCATTGACACACTTTACATTGGCTCAGTTCAGGAAGGATTCAGCATAAATGCATGCATATTCCTTACAGCCATGTGGGGTCTCTTAGCTGTACTGATGTGCACCCTAGTAAGGGTGCCTCAGAAGACCCAACAGTCTGATGTGGAGACTCCCCAGACAAACCTGTTGCCTTCTGGACACTGAATTATATTCCCAAGCTTGGTGTAATACCCCACTTAACACTTTTGTGTAACTAATAGCACAACAACGTTTTTCCTCATTTGGAACGTCAAAGCCAGGCCACGCAAAAAAACACACCCGGCATCTCTTTGTTCGACATCAAGTGCATTTGTTGAAAGCATCAAAACTTCCATGTCCCGAAATGGGAATTTCGCCTCGCAACCATAAATCAACACCTCAACGACGTTTTTTCAAAACAAAAACGAACCAAAATTAAAGAGGCTGTTTTACACACAGGGTGGTGCCACGACGAGTGCCATGACGACCACAATGAAGAAACTACTGAGGCTTAGTGGCACTTCGTCGTCTCCCTCCATTTCGACCACTGTTGTAACAACCCCAAACGCCACCAGCAGCTTCGCCGCGCCACCCACAATGAGCACCAGCCCCAATCCCAGCGGCTCCATATCGCCCGTCACCCCCAACAAGCCCCGGTCCGCGCTGACCTCGCCGCGGCGCGTGAGCACCAGCGGGCCCGTGTTCCTCACGCCGCCCACGACGCCGATCGCGACGACGCCGCCGCCGCAGTGGCCGATGCCGCCGATGGGCATCGCGATCCCGACGCGGTCGTCGTCCGTGCAGCAGTCGTCGTGGACCCACGCGACGCCGACGTCGCAGTCGCTCAGCTCCTCGCACAGCGTCAGTCCCATGATCGCGATCCCGGCCGTCGGCGCGGTCTCGGCGTCCTCGTCGGGCGCCACGACGCCAAAGGCGCCGGCGCACTCCAACTCGACCTCGCCGTCGCCGTGCTCGTCGCTCTCGGCGTCGCCCAACTTGGTCGCCAACGCCTTCACGTTCACCAGGGTGACGCCGTCCCACAAGTCGCACTCCACCAACGCGCTCTTAAGCAGCTCGGTGCCGCAGAATCCTCCGGGCTGCTTGCCTGGTTTCGAGTACAGGGCGGCGATTCAGCAGCAATTCGCCGACGAGAACACTAATAACAATAACAAGGGATTCCTATCTGGAACCAGCACCCCGCCTTGGACTGAGAACGGGGAGGATGATGGGCTTGAGGAGGAAGAAATGACGCCCTACATTGTGATGGGGAGCGGCGGTAGCAATGGCGGCGGCACTGTGGCTGACGCGGAGTATGATGGGATTGTGATTGGAGGCGCTGGCCTCGATGGAAGCACTGTTCACCACGATTCCAGCCCGAATACACCTCTGCGCAACTCCAGAGGGAGCAGGCACATGCTAATTAACTACCGCCAGCGGCAATCAACTGAACTGAATGGGTGGCAGGAGTCACCTGATATTTGCAGCACTTCCCCGAGGCCACCTAGTACTTCTCCTAGACCTCCTTACTCGCCAATTCACACACTTCGCGATTCCGCCTCTAGTGAGAGCAATTCAGATGCAGCTGACACTCCAAAATCAACTGTAACTTACATGATGGCTCAAAGGCTGTCCCCTCAAATTCCTCATGTAGTGCAACCCATATCTCGCCTGAATCTTCCTCCACCTCCATATCATCCAGCACCAGCACCAGACGCTTCAAATACCCCACGTATGAACGCAGCCTTCGACACTACCCCGCGAGCCAGCTCAGCCCTAGACAGTTCCACCACTCCACGAGCAAACTCCACCTGGGACTCGGGGACACCACGAATATGGGATTCAGGCACCCCACGAATATGGGACTCTGGAACACCCCGTGCAAACCTTGAATCTTCAAATACTCCACGAATAAATACGAGCCCAGATTGTGTAAACACTCCCCGCACAAACTCATCTCCAGAGTCTGCCACCACTCCGCGCATCTACGCGAACTCCAGTGTAAGTTCCTCTAACTCCGGTTATGCTCCGGTACCTCTCTCAAGTGCACACAAAACCTCTTCCCGTGAACGTCTGCTGTATTCTTCACACAAGAACGCAACCATGCGTAATCTGGCCGAGTATCTGACTGTTATTAACACTAGTCTTTTAACTCTAAAAAGTACCAACAACTCAAACTAATTCAAGTCTAACCAACTACAAAAGTTATATCAGGAAGAAATATTAGGGGCACCAAGGGCAAGCCAGCATCAGCCTTTTGCGTGGTGAGACCGGTTGAGCCTGCAAATGATTTACCCCCAAAAGCCAAGAAAAAGATATACAAAACAGAGTGCTCAATGAAAGACCTCAACCCTGTTTGGTACGGATGTTCCCCTCAATAATAATATAGAGATCAAATAACTCCCTAAACGAACTAACTTTCCAAAGGGAACAAGAATTCGAAATGTATGATGTAAGGTTCCCTTGAAGTAAACCTCACTCCACAAATTAGAGAATTCTCCAATAGTGTCTCCTCAATAATTATCCAAGTCTTTGACCACCACAAGCTTCAAAAAGATGATGTTATTGGTGAAATTGAGATTCGAGTAGCTGAATTTTTTGATTTCAGGTTTTTTTTTTCATCCCGGGAGGCATGAATATAACCTTATGATACAGCACACATACCCTGCCACTCAGAATTGACTCTTCAACTAAGGCTTCTGGTGAGTTGGAAATCTCGTGTAAAGTTGTAACTGCATTGGAGCGCAATGAAGACGTGAGGATCACAAAGCTACATTACGACAAACTCCATTCTGTATGTGTACTCCTTTTGTATATGTGACTCACTCCTCCCAAGTTAATAATAACTGAAGATGCAAGTTTACTTCTCCTTCTTTGCGCTGCATTGGAAAATAAGTGTGATGAGAGCTTTGCAATTTCAGTGGTTCGACTTTTCAATAGAGATGGACTTGCTCAGTCATTAGTTACAAACTTGCTCTGCCGAGAAGTTACTAGAATTCTAAAAAGTAATTTTCCTTCGTTTATTCGGCCCTTAAATTGATCAGCTGGCTCGACTGTTGTACTTCGGGCCGATACCATTGCAACCAAATTATGCACTCAATATGCTAAACTAATTGGGTATCACTACCTCACTTGCGTGCTGAAGCCACAGGTAGAGGTACTGCTCCAAAGCAATTCTCAACTCTATGAAATGGATCCTGACAAGACCAGGTGAGTCCCAATCAACCTCCATGAATTAGTCTTATAACTCCCTAAAATAGCCCAAGTGACCTATCCACCAATGCATCCGAACTTGTTAGCGTCTCTACAAGACTCGTTGAGGCTATTATGTCACCAAGTAACTTTTTGCCAAGGTTTCTTCCTTCTTTTGATGCTTAGAGTCTCATAAATGTTAGGAGCTTGCACCAAGTTATACATAGTATGAACCAGTTTGCCGTCACCATAGGTCATCCAGAGTTCTCAACTGCAATCTCTGTGGCAATTTTCTTCCTGAGGTACATATGCCCAGCGGGTAAGCCTTTATCTTTATTTCGTTTTGCAAGCCCTTAATCCTCCTGTAGTTATGTTTCCGGAGCAGTGGGACATAGCATCAGGTTAGAATACAACAGGAACCTCCGCGCTTAACTTGTACATAGGGGAGGTTACAACAGAAACTAGACGGGCTCTTGTAATGGTTACTAAGATAATCCAAAGTTTGGCAAACCCCTCCAAGCAACAGTATGTATCATAATCCATACTATACCATTTCAAGATACTGGAAACCATTAACAGTAACACTATTGAAGGGAAGTTGCCCATGAGCCGACAATGGAACTAATCCTACCAAAAATACAACCACTTAGAGAACCAATGGAACAATTCTTGCAGAGGCTTAAGGTAGTTTCCTTCTCACAGTGTTTGTAGTTAGAATGTTTTATGGTTTTTTTTTTGTATTAAAAGAGATTGCCTAGGAAAGTCCAACTAATGGATTGCCTGATGCCTCGCATTCCATCCTCCTGGATGAGGATTATCCAATTCTTATGTCTGTATTGGTGTGTCACCCCCCGAAATCATATTTTCCTGATAGGGCAAAAAAGATTAGAAAATTTGCGGAAAAAATAGTAGCAATGGAGAAGGTCTTAAATGCACAGCAGTTGGATTCAGCAACCGCTTCTGCAAAGCTTGTGGTGTGTTTGTTTTTTTCTCCCTGTTATCGTTCCTTTCTGTGTTACTTACTCCTAACCACAGAGAGATTTCCAAGATCTCAAGGCTATTATCACCCAGCACCAATTCACTTAACTTGTCATTTATACTTGTATCAAACCTAAGTACTAAGATCATATTTTATTTATTACTGTATGTTTGGTTGGTCCAGTGCATGAATCAAGCCACACCTCCACATTGTGTCACTTTACCGATTCACGGTACATCATTTACGCGAACCAAAGCGAAAACGAAAGCAGCAACCAAAAAGAAAACAGGTCCATCACATGATGCAGAGGCGTAGATCTGGCAGCACTCCGTCGGCTATGGTAGGGACACAAGAAAAGGTGACTATCATACCAGCCGTATTTTACAAGCTCTGTGCTCTTTTGATAGAGGGTGGTGCGTATTTTTTTTTTTTCCCCTTTTTTTTCTTTGCCTTTGGCTACCTGTTTTGTAGGTCTTGAAACTGAGGGTATTTTTCGTGTGAGTGGAGACCAAGTTAAGATTAAAAACACATGCAAAAACTTTGCTGAATGTGCGTACTCCAAAGCGTATAAGAAACTAAAGACATAAAGCGCTATACAACCAACAAACAAAGGTCCCAGCACGGATAGCCTCTCAAGGCAGGACATACACAATATTGCAGGAGTGTTGAAATACTACATCAGAAATAATACAGAACCCTTGGTCCCTCAAATGCTTTATAACAACTTCCTTTCTGCGCAAGGTACCATATTACCCATTGCCTATGTCAACTTAAAGAACCAGAGGCTAAAAGTGTAGAGCTTTTAAAGCAGGCTGTATCAGAACTCCCTGCAGCAAATAAACTTCTACTACACTGTCTAGTTGACCTTTTGTACAAAGTCGCAGAGCATTCTGAAAAAAATAAAATGGATGCAACAAATTTAGGTGTTGTTTTTGGTCCAACCATAATGTGGAATACTGCAGAAGAGGACTTAGCTTTATCTCTCCAAAATAACAAGGTGAACAAATTATACTTCACCTGCCACTTAACAATCGCAATGTAGCTTCAGTGTGAGCTTGTTGTCACGTTTATAAATCGCCACAATGAGATATTTCCCGTGAGTCATTTAAATAGTCACAAGCAACTTAATTTTCCCATTCTGCCAGGAGCCTCTTGTGCCTGACCAATATTTGACCCTCAGTGATCCTCCCATTGTGGACCGACCAGTTGAATCTGATTCCAGATTGTTTAAGAGTCATCCAATGCCATCTGCGGCACCTATAAAAACCGGGTTCCAGGTACCTCATAGAACAATACAAAATCAATAAAATAAAACCAGCTCTTTTTTGGGGGAAGCAGAGGGTCAGAGAGAAAAGAGAGTACTGCGGAGAATGACACAGCAGTCTTGAGGCAACATAAAATGCGACAAAATATGTTTGCAATGCTTGTTAAAAAAGAGGAACAAGAAAGACTGCAACTTCTTTCCATGATTGACACTCTCCAAAAAAAGGTACTTTCCTTGTTTAACATCGATAATTACTTTTAACAACTGAAAAGGTGACTGAACTGGAAAATCAAACTCGGTCAAACTCTATTTCTACTGGAATCTCTTTGGATCACTTCCGTGACATTACAGAGACAGTTGACGCTGTGAAGTTGCGTTTATCTACACCACTTGCCCGAACCATGGTAGTAGCCAAACCATCCTTTCTGGAATCTTACCTGCAATTTTCAGGTTGACGCTCACACAAATCAACCAAATCAGATTCTTTCAGTACCTGGTGTTGAACTGAGCACGCACGATGTTATACCTGACACTCTTGATGGAAGTCATGATGAACAAGATAGAGAGACCCCTACCGAGGCTTCCAGTGCCAGTCAAAATCAAGCCGCAGCTCTTACTACTTCCACCAGTCAGATACTGGAACCACCTCATCAACCACACCCGCAACGGCAGGGAGAACGATCATCTCCTACACTACTGCCCCAAGCCTCACCACAGGCATCTCAGCCTTTCACACCCGACTTCGTAATCAAGCAACTGAAAGAACACCTTGTTATACAACAGCAAGAAAGTCAACAGTTGAGGGAGCAGAATCACACTTTACAAGAGAAGAATCACACTTTGCAAGAGCAAAATCACACTTTACAAGAGCAGACTCACACTTTACAAGAGAAGAATCACACTTTACAAGAGCAGAATCACACTTTGCAAGAGAAGAATCACACTTTACAAGAGCAGGATCGCACTTTGCAAGAGAAGAATCACGCTTTACAAGAGCAGGATCGCACTTTACAGGAGAAGAATCACGCTTTACAAGAGCAGGATCGCACTTTACAGGAGCAGACTCACACGTTACAAAAGCAGAACCACACTTTACAAGTGCAAGTCACCGCTGCAGAGCAAGAAATCTTATCATTCAAACATGATCTTAATGTGGAAAAAGAAAAGGTTGGAGAGCTAAAGTCTGTCTCGGGGTATGCACCGATTCATTTAACGTGTTTCTGAGTAATACCGTTAGCAAACTAGAGAGCTCAATTGCCCATCTACAGGAGCAGCTGGAATCTGAAGTTGGATCCCACAACGCCACGCGCCTCCTCCTTAGAACCGAGCACGAACAATCCGCACAAAGGGAGGCTATCATACAACAAGAAGTTACCGATTTGAAAAAGCAGTGTGTACACTCCCCAACAGTACCCTTGTGTGCCAACCTATATCAATAAAATAGATGCTTTTCCGCAACACTCCTTAGTGTTAAAATGAACATGGTTGCACAAAACAAGCACCTCGTTGGGTTCCCCAGTGTACATGACCTCTTTGACCAAGCAATCGAGCTCAACATTCCCT
The DNA here is from genome assembly GCA_020536535.1 of Pelomyxa schiedti. Lineage (NCBI taxonomy): Eukaryota > Evosea > Pelobiontida > Pelomyxidae > Pelomyxa > Pelomyxa schiedti. The sequence continues at coordinate 66,731 of JAHLWZ010000866.1, forward strand.
TCCAGGAATATGGCAAGTTCATTTGTGAAAAGATGGTACCAACCAAACCCACTGATGGCTGAAACATCCCAGTTGTACCAACAACAAAATGTAACAAAGATTTGTTTTTTTTTTGGCAAAGTGCAATTGCCAAAAAATAAATTTAACTGGTCTGTCTTCATGCCACTATCACACCATCGTCCTAAGCACGCCACTGACTTTCATCAAAAACACTTTTTTTTGGAAATCAAAATGTTTTTTCTGTTTCAGTGAATGTTGTTGAGGCGTTTGGTGGCCAGGGCGAGTGAGTTGTCAATGGTTTGTTGCCTCGAATCAATGGTGCAGATGGTCGTGGCTTGTTCTCGCAGTTCCTCGCTTGTTTCGAGACTTAATTCCTTGAGACCCCTGAGTACTTGAGCTACTTGGATCAGGTTCTGTTGTTTGGAGTTAATTCCGGTAGTGCTATTACTTTGGCGATGGATACCTGGTCTACGTCCTCCTCAAAGGGAACACATGCACTGGTGTTGATTCTGTTTCCAAAGGAAATTGGCGGCAATGGGGGAAGATGAGGACCTTGGCTGCTTGTATCGAGGTTCAACTGAGTGCGCCATTTTCTGGGGATTCTCCGCGAGAATGCCGCTTTGAATTTACCCAGCAGTGAATACATTCCATCTGTTATTCTGTGTATCTCGTTAAGCCAAGTAGGAATTCAGTGCGATTCCACACTGGTTTCCAGCCTCCACTTGTTCCTCTATATTTTGAAGCGAAGTTGAAAGGGAGTGTAATTGTTCTGTAAGACACACTGTAAGTGGCATTGTTTTTAATTTTTTTTTATATAAAAACAACCAAGTAGTTCTTACCCCTTTGGTTGGACAAATTTCCTAGAGTATGCACTCCAATCTGGTGGGTTTGAGTAACAACCTGTAGCATCTCGACCGTTGCCACTTTATTCTCGAAATGCACCCTCCGTATCTCTTTATTTACCCTCTTTAACTCGTCCTTGGCCTCCCCCTGTTGCATACCCAGTGCTTTATATCTTTATCTTTGATTGTAAATATCGCAATTTACATCAGTTTCTAATTGTTGCAGAGCCCAGATCAACAGGTCGACAAAGCTCGGGCAGCCCATAATCCTGCACGCATAGTGACCTCACAACTCTTTTTCCTATTGTAGTAATAGCAACAACAAAAAAAACCGCCACATTGCCCACAGCTGCTGAGCCACCACAGCCCCGCACCACGATAGCCCGGGAACAACTAGCAGCTATGGGCAATGTGGCGGTTTTTTTTGTTGTT